>BLKM01000401.1:58208-85715 GCA_013340265.1 Coptotermes formosanus | reverse complement strand
CTGTTTCAGAGTGGCAAAGAGGAAACAAGCAGCCTTCGAAGAGATGACAGGGATATTCTAGATCAGCAATTGTTCAGGAAAACACTGTTTAGAGCAAGGGAAGTCCTCTGGTGATGTACAAGTAGATACGGGTGCAATGCGGTACGTGTGAGGACTTCTGCCATGAACAACGTGCAGGAGCAGAGAAGTACAAACCCGTATATGACTAGTGTCTGTAATATAAACCGAGATCTGGCAGCTGACAAGAAGTTTCTTTGTTTAAATTTTCTGCGAGCTGCTTGTCTTGTCATTTAAATATTTCTTTTATTACAGGTTTATACAAAATTATTATATTTATCCAGTGTAAAAAAAAGGCAAAATAATTTAGCAGGCTTTAATCTCAGTAAGATATTGGTGTTATTTTTCAATATGTCTATTATTACGGCCACATATATAATTATTATTTATGTCCAGTGTAAATAAGAGGTAAAGTAAACGAGCACGTGTAAACTTAGCAGGAAAGTAACCACGAAACTAATGTTTTACTTTAAGTTTCACAGCATTTAGACGCAGTCATAAGGGTGCTGTCTTATTTTTTCAGTTTACTGAATTGTCACAAGTGTCCTGAAAGTCACTCTAGAAATACTACCTGATCCTTACCTGGCCTAAACTTCTGGCTTAAGATTAGAAATTTCTGTCAGTCTTGGTTGGTAATATCGGAAAATATCCAACATTATTCCCCAGTTTTTTTCAGATACTCCTTCATCATCTTTGTTGCTCAAATCATTATACATCATTATACCTCCCATTATATTTATGTTGACATCGAAATTTTAAAGGCCACTAAATAAGCAAATCAGATACTCTTCTGGCATAAAGGGTTTTAAAAGTATATTCTGACATACCGGATAATTTATAAAAAGAAAGGAATCCGACAATCCCCTCTTATTCTCATTTAAGGTGTGGTTGTCACAGTAAATTGTTTACTATTTATTTATATTTTCATTTTTTCTTTACCTTGTGGTTAATTATGGTGGCAGAAATAAGCGCGATATTCCACCACAAAAATCCACGAACAGGCGCAGCAGGACTGGGGGTTACGTTGAGGAAAGTAAAGAACCCCCGAACCAGCTCCACTGAAATGTCAAACTCTGTGACCTTCCATACTTCAGCACGAATAACTCACGCTGTGTAGTCAGCATGCAACAGTCAACCCAAGTTTGTTCTCGAAAATCCTGTAAGCCACACAGAAACAAGAGATATCTTCTCAGGACGATCGTTTTAATGGATCTTTTTAGGGACAATATACGGAGTTTCAAGGCAGCCGTCATATATCTAGGTTTAATGTTTACAAACGTCTGCACTTTCGTGTAACTTCATACAGTTCTCGGGAGGAAATGTTGTTTTCCTCGACACTAGACGTCTGTTTCCTTTCATCCGTGTGTAGACTACATATGTCTGTAAACAACTTTAGGTCACGTAGCTCCATGTGAACTGGATGAAATAGGCCAGAACAATATCTGTGACATCTTGTACAGACACCTTAAACGGAGGCGGTTTTTTCATACCTGACATATCTGTCTCTGTCTGAAAAGTTCAATTTTGCTGAGACCCTTTTCCAGACCAGGAAGTTTCGAACGGCTGTATTTAACTCCTTACAATAACGCTGGGAATATTTTCGTTCGTACGCGTCATTGTATTTTATACAGGAGTCCCATATAACAGGAGAGCTAGACGTCCGAAGCCTTAGCGTCAACGCTTATATTCATAGAGGCTTGTGTCGCAATGCGTGGAGCTGTACCTCCACCGTGACAGAGATGTGGTGTATTTTGAAAAGAGTAATAGATTTAAGGCGTTATCACACAATTGGTTATGTGACTGATTAAAAACAAAACAAGCAAATGTATTCCTTGCCGCGAGACGGAAGCCAGTAACTGGGTCATCACGCTGTCTAGTGTGAGTGAGCAGTCCAGTGACTGAGATTTTTCCGGGATGTCAATATGCTCACTATTTTGAATCCAAACGTATGCATTTTGAATTGCGAAAAGCAAGGAACATGGTAAAGGTTAAACTGTCCCTGCTGCCAGCATGAAGGCTTCGGGAAAGCAGAGGTATAGCTCCCTTCAATTTAACCTCGGTAGCTGGGGGCGCTGAGTGGTTAACTTCTCGCCCAGGCCACGTTACGCTCGGAGTAAACGCCCCGGTACCCACTGGATAGGAGGCTGAGTAGGCCCCAGAGGCGATCTGGATATTTTGGAAGAGAAATAAACTTTACTTCTGCCGCGAATCGAACCCAAGATTGTCCAGATACCTTTCTAGTCACTATAAATATTATGGGAACTTCAAGGTAATGCAATTTACTGTGTGCATCTTTCCAGTCTGACCAGGTTTCGGGCTGGACAGCCAAGTCACTGTGTTCTGATTCCCGAGAGGAAAGGTATGTCTTCCCTAGAACGTCCAGACCAGATTTGCGGCCTACGCAGGCTCCTGTTCAGACAGACCGGATGCTTCCTACCACAGGGATAAAACTGAAGGTGCCTGAAGAAGAGCACTCATGTCTGCCCAGTGCCGAGTATAACCATATGTTTATCCGTAACTGCAGGCGTCTGAAATCTTTCGTGGTGGACACAGAGACAATTTTACTCCTGTTTGCCACTTTCGGAGTGAGCAAAATCATGACCGGCGTAACGGGGTCCTTCGAGTCGACAGGAGGATCAAAGCATCACTCATACACCTGAACCCACAGAATAACAGAGAAGGGCACGCAGTTGCTGTCTCCATAGCGATAGGGTCATCGAGATATATCGATGTAATTGTTATCATGAAAAGACCAGCCTTTCTTCACGAAGTTGGAATGTCGAAGTGGTTGGTTCTTCAGAAGTGAGAGGGAGGAAACGAATTTTTTCAAACACAAAGCCCTAATGCCCATTTGTGTACCTGCAGCTTCATGAATTTCAAGCCACATTTGATCGACCGCTTTTTTTTCAAGTAATTTTCGCAGTCCAAACAGCAAATGCTGTATAAGAACAAGATCACTCTTTATTACAAAAATGTTACAAAGTTTAGGAACAGCCTGAGTATTCAAAATGCATATTACTTCAGCTATAAAGGAACTGTTACATACAATTCTTGTAGCAGCTACCTAAGCTGTGGCACCAGTGCAATTTATGCAGCGTCACATCCCACAAGTCAGTGAACTTTGCTCTGATAATTGACTATTTAAATTTGTCCCTACATATGTATATACAAGTGAATTTAGTTGAAACCCGAACTACAAAACACCGGAACTTAAGGGGTCGCAGCATGACTGCCCTGCCTATCTTGTTATCGCCCAGCAGTATTCTTCCCGCACGTTCGTCTCATTGCGCTTTTACTTCAGCAATACAAAATTCTGCGCCCTTTTCAAAATATTTTTTTTAATACAGCGTAAGACTGAATTGTGTAGCTTGGAATTTCGTTAAGTTCTGGAGTGTATATATACATATATACATACCGCATAAATGCATGCGTTATAATTGGGACAATCTACGTACATTTATGTTAAAAGTGTTCAGAAGAATACGTTCGGATTTGCAAAAAAAAGTCTTGTTGAACCACGGATATACAGACAAGAACACCGAATATCAGGGACAACAGATGTACAGGAGCGGCAGTTAACAGTAGGTCTGTACTATTCTCCGATAACGTGGAATAACATTAGAATGACATTTGCTGGAGAAACTAACGAAAGCCACGACAATGGTATTCATGGTGGCTTGTCTCTAGGCCGAGATCTGATCCACGGATCTCCCGAATACTGTGCAGGAGTCCTAGCCACTTTGTCTGGAGGATCTGTAATAAGGGCATGGTTGATATTAGACAACTGCATACAGGAATATGTGAAAAGGAAGTGTATATACAGTGGAGGGTGACAGGTTGCCTGGGTAGCGTGGAGTTATAAAGCTACAGGGAGAAGGATAATAGCTGTAGGTACTGTGGAGGTGATAGAAAGAGTACTGAAGCCGGCATTAGCGGTGGACATGCGATCAAAGGCGTGCACTACTTAGATCAGGTTTTCGAAAGCCTGTGGGAACAATTGCAAAAAGGAACGTTGTCCCCGTACAATGTCAAAAGACACAGGAGGAAAGTGGAGGTATAGCTCCAATCATTCTTAACCTTGCAATAGATGAAGATGCGTGGCCAGATTCACTCACAGGCCGCTTTTTCCTCGGGGGAGTAAAGCTCCATGGGTTCCAGAGCCAGTCTAGACGGCGGGGCACGGATGTATGTCCGCCTTGTCAAGTTATGTCGCATCCGTGTAGAGCCGTCCGTCCGCACATACGAAACCGAGAACAGCCAAAGCTATGTTCATTCAACTTGACTTTGGAAGATTTTACGAAAATGTTTCCAGCCATTTGGTTTCACTTAGATCGAACAACTTTAAGAAGCAGTTTACATGAAGACGTTTCTCTAGGCACATGGACTTGCCCGTGCCTGATGGAATTGTCGCTCTGTTACTTGAATTTGTAGAGGAGCTCAGGGGCTGCAGTAATTACTATGTCGCACTAAATTTTCTGAAGTTTTCTGTATTGTCTTTTATAGTGAAGTCATTGTGGCAGACTGATCTGCCATACAAGGAGAATTACGTTATGCATATGCACAAGATTTATTGCGCCGTAATAACGAGATCTCGGTAGCTGCATTGGTCTGTAGCTTTACAATAACGAGAGACCTAGTCTGCATTGATCTTAAAATAACTGGTCGCTAGTGCCACAGTAACGGGAGGTCTGGGGTTGTGTTGGTCTCTATCGGCAGCATGACGGGAGGCCTGCATGGGTCTTTAGCGCCACTGATCATAGTTCAACTCACACAAAAAAAACTGTTTGCTCTGTTGAGGGGCAGGAACTTTCTCCGAGAAGTCACCACGTCCCCGATTATTCGGCGTCACCCCAAAAACAGACAATTTCATAAGCATGGCCGTGAGGACCTCAAATCTAGAGAAGAACTAAGTTTGTATCTGCTCTAGCAGTGGGTCAGGACAGCGCAGTCAGCATAGCGACTCGCTACGGGCTGGAGGGTCAGGAAATCGAATCCCAGTGTGATCGAGGTTTTCTGCGCCCTCCAGACCGGCCCTGAAGCCCACCCAGCCTCCTGTATAATGGGGTATGGGTCTCTTTCCCAAGGGTAAAGCGTCTGGGGTGTGGCAGTGGCCACCCACCCCCTCTAGAGACGAGGTGGAAGACAGGGTAGAGCTACAACTCTACACCTCGTCTGGGCTTTTATGACTTGTTCTAGGGTAAAATTTATTTTATCTTTTCTAGAACAACGAGTCTTGGAAATACAGGGAGCCAAATAACGTCACCTTATTTTTTACAATTTACATTTTACATATAATAAATTTTAATAGCAGAAAAATGCAAAAAGAAGCAAAATTGGCAGCAACAGTATCGTGAAAGTGTTCGTGTTGGAGATGTTCTAAATATTCGCTGTTAGTGCCCAAACACGATCCAAGAATCCAAAGAAAAATCTGGGACAGCGCAAGAAAGAACTGAGTTCCTTTGTCCTTTTCCACCTGCAGACACACGTAACGTAGAGCAACACACCGCTACGTCCTTACTCCTGTCCAGTTGATGAATTGTTAAGGAAGAGGAAGAAGTTTTTTGTAACATTTATTTGTAACAAAAGAGGAAACCGTCTTATCAACCAGCTCCCGCAGATGTGCAGCATTTTTACACTGACCAATCAGACAATGGGAGCTACACGACAATGAACTGCCTGTTATGTCAGACTGGGATGTATCAACACTTTGACTCTTTTGAGGCAAACACACACACACACACACACACATAAACAGTGCAAGACAAAAAGCCATTCTACATCACAAACGCTTATATTTGCCAGTAAGTAAGACAAGATGAAACGTCAGTGCTTACACAAGTTTCAATTCTTCATGAATGGAGTTTCGATTCGTTAGGGTTTTCCCCAAATATTTGCTTTCTTCCACCCGTTCAAAGGATTCATTATCTAACTTTATGTTTTGATTGTGTCCTGCACTCTGATTTCGAGACATGACCATGTACTTAGTTTTCTCAGCATTTACTCTAGACCAGTCTCCTTACTAGCAATCACTAGGTCTGAGTTTTTCTTTTACTATGTCACCTTGCAGCATTCCAGTTGGGCACTATTTTGCCTTCGCTACTAATATTGCTACGTAAAATTATAAAGCTACGGATTAGGTAACGGCCTCCATCAGGTTCTAGTTACGGTCGCCAACCCTCTGAGCGGATCCAGATGGTTCCATCACTTCACCAAGGACGTAAATCCTACCGAAAAAGACCCCGTCCTTCCCGGGATAGATTGGCAAAATTCACACACAAGGAGTTTAGACGTCATAAATTTGAGCAAAGAACATCCTCCTGCCCTAATTTCCTTGCCCACACATTCGACCAACAGGATGTGGCTCTTTGTTTAATCTTCATGCCACCATGGAGACCTTTCCAATCCAAGAAACTGATCGTAGAGACGGAGCATTTATGACCGCACTGTGACGGTGTAGGAAGTGGCTGAATCACAGGTGCCTGTCACAGAACACCTGCAGCAGCAAGTGCATATTATGGTGGGCAAACAGTAAAGCTTTACCTTGTAAGAGAAACCTCTTCCGGCAGACGACTTTCTGTCTGATGAAACCGGACTTATAGGAATTCTCCGTCGTTGAACATTGGTCGACGCCTACACAGAACGTGCAAGAAGCTGATCTAGTGCGCAGGTCACCCAATTTTGTACGGCAAAGATTCACGCTCATTATTATGGGATGGTTCGCGGGCCGCACGTGGAAAAATAGCAGTAAGTGGTATATCCAACTGCCTGAATTACTGTGGAATTTTTATAGTTTGGACACAAATCACAGAGTGGCCGCGAGCCGCAATAACCTGCGGTCCGCAGGTTGGATATTCATGATCTAGCGCAGACACATGTGCAGGTTGTGTGACTCTCATCCAAGCAGCTGGTATCAGCTCCTTACCTTCCCTACGTTCAGCAACGAGAAGCATCAGCAGGTTTCCAGTTGCTCAGGTCATAATCAGCTCACCCTACCAGCAACAGACTGCCCTATCGCAAAGAGAAGGGCGACCCTCAGCGCAAGACACAAATGAAAGACAAAGGGGGAAAAACAATTACGGCAAGAATAGCCAACAGTCAGGCACTCAGCAAGCATTCGTGACAAATGCCCTGCCTCACTAGTACGTGGCAACACCTTCAAAAAACGGTTTGAGGCACAAAAGGGAGAAATGACAGTGTAACTGCTGGATGCTCATAAAGACCAGTCCTTATAGAAACACGAAGAGGGCACCGAATACATGTTCTGCACCGGTTTGTTTCCGGAAGACAGTCAGGGAGGGGACTGGATCCACTGCAGCATGTGTGCAGACAGGCCTTTGCGCCAATTTGGAAGGAGAAGTTCCGTTTGTGATATATGCAAGTAGCGAAGAAAAAGTAAAAGCTGCCGTCAGTCTTTTGTTGCTCTTCATATTTTCAGCTGACTTCTGCGTCTTGAAAAAGCAAGTTAAAAATTCAAAATATTACAGGGAACAAAGCAAAATATCGATTCATGAAGAGAAGTGGGTCTGGTTTTCTTTATATTGTGCCTTCAAAATTTCTCCCGGAATGTGCGCTCAGTGTAGAACGTCCCTATAGCGGGCCCTTTTACTTTGAACGTCTGATGACAGTGTGATTGCAGTTTAACTTTTTAAAGCCTAGCGGTAACTTTACATACCACCAGGTTTAACATTAAAAAATTCTACATTGTGCCCACATTGCGTTTATGTGTTTTGTACGGATCTCAGAAAAAACAACAATTTTGCCGTATAAAATATTGAGAGGCTGGTTTTATAACCGAAGTGGAGAGTGTTTTCAGCGCGGTAGGTGCTGAGTCCTTATATAAAACAGATAAGCTTCGTCTAAAAAGGGTTAAATGATCCAAAAGGGAGACGCCTGAATAGCCGCAGTTCTAAGAGCAGACGTTACAGAAGAGTGACTGCAGGCGGGACACGCCGTAGCAGAGGCCCGTGGCACACAAGTGTTTGCGTGATTGTTGTGCCTTTGTGGCAAGCACTGTCACTCGATTCAAGTAGTTTACACAAGCATCTACAGGGCATTGTCGCCATAACACAGTCTGTCGTGTTCCTCCCAGTTTGCAGTACCTGACGTCTGCCCCTTTGTGCTCAAGCGATATCAATCCCGGCGTTTCTACGGAAATCGACAGTGCTGACGCGTTGCTGTAGAGGATCTACGCGTTTCAAAGAGCCTGAAGAAAGCTCCTGAACAATATTAAGACTATTTTATTTAATGGTTTTTTGAGGGCTAACAGTGAAAGAAATGGCTCTGAATTTTGTTACCTCAGTAAATGAGATGAAGGGACTTCCATTCCCGGAATAAATTGTATTTCTTCCATAATATACAGACCCGTTCTGGGATACCCAGCTTCATGCTCAGGCGGCACCGGGCACTTTTGGTCTTGAATAAATCTTCCATAACCAGAAGCTACCTGCTCACCTCAAGTTTGTTCCCTTCCACTTATCCTGTACCGCACACAGTGTTGGCACACACTCTTAGCCTCTAATTAAGTTACTAACTCCAATTAACACAGTCCCAATTGAGAAGCTAATTAACAGTTATTCGAAAAATTACCTGTGTTTATTTATTTTTTCCAGCGGCTCGACAACTGAAGCGGGCCTAGACCTCATTATTGAGGCTTCACGATCACACTCAGACACCCCACACTCGGTAGGACTCCTCTGGACGAGTGATCAGCCCGACGTAGAGACCTCTACCTGACGACACACAACACTCACACGAGACAGACATCCATGCCCCTGGCAGCATTCGAAGCCACAACCACAGCAAGCGAGCGGCCACAGGCCCACCCCTTAGACGGCGTGGCCACTGGGATCGGCACCCGCCTTTATAGAACACAAAATCCATTATCATGTTCATCTAGTTCGCAAACCCTTACAATGTTTTAACGTACACTTTAATATTATAATCCTATCTGCACCAGTGACTCCCATAAAGGCCCTTTCTTCTCGTTTTCTGATCAACTTTGATTACGCATTTCTTGTTTCTCACACACGTTATATTGGCCGTCCGTTTCATTGTATTTGATTTAACATTTCTAATATATCTGGTAAAGTGTACAAATTACACCCCTACCTACATATATTAAATATTTTGAAAATAAAGGGAGTTAGGCCGGGTCCCGCTCGGACTCGTGTCAGCAGGAAGTGCGTGATGTCTCCTTCTCTTTGTGTCCAGGCACAGAGTTCACAGAACTTTGTGTTTTCTGAGTTCTTACCGAAATGTGTTTGCTATCTGACAGTCTTGCACAGAACAAATTTGCTTTGGAACAGCAACGAGCAGCTGTACGTGTCAGGCGGGGAGACCTGCAAGGTTTGTGGAAACAGAAGCACGATCTCTTGAAGACTGTAGGATAACGTCGTCAGGTAGCAGCAGTCCCTGGTAACGTAGCCCTAAGGTTAAATATCAGAGAGCGATGCTGGGTGTAAACATCCATAGTGACGTTACGAGACAGGTTGTGATTATGAGGGGCGCTGTCTGCTGTAATGACTCCATATAGATTGGTAGGGGGTACTCACATTCCGAAGGATCCTGTTGCATCCTTCTTCAGGGTAGAAGGATGACAGCTTAATTCTTTTACTGAAGGTGACAACGAATTTCATTCCAGAAGCAGGAATTTCCATTTAATGTTATTATTGCATCTAAACACTTTATAACTCGCCTAGGTGACTTATGCGGCGATTCTTTATGTACGCAAGTAAGTTTGCGGCTGTATCTCCTAAACGAAACGCTACATTACTACAATT
This sequence comes from Coptotermes formosanus, assembly GCA_013340265.1. NCBI lineage: Eukaryota > Metazoa > Arthropoda > Insecta > Blattodea > Rhinotermitidae > Coptotermes > Coptotermes formosanus. The sequence goes on along the minus strand of BLKM01000401.1, from coordinate 75,879 downwards.
ATTTCACTATTTTAAAGCTCATATGTTACCATTTTATGTCAGGTTCCAGTACAGACTCTTGCAGTTTCCGTACTCTTACGTATCGTGGAAGAAAAATATTCAAGGCTTTTCCTTTAGAATTCAAGAAGAATAACGAAAAAATATCTACATATTGTTGCTACAATTCATCCTTTGCTTAAGACTGATAGTTAAAACATCCCCCTTGGTCCAACCCTACAGTAGGAAGGCACTTGCAGTAAGATCTTGGCGCGGTGAAGGCAATTCTCTTGTTCCTCTACGCCCAACACACCTGCAAGTGAATGTCTGTCAACCGTGATTAGACAGTAGTGTTAAATGGCCGTGTGTCATCAGTGTTATGCTACAATGACTCCAGGATTCTGGCATCGTTCTAAAGCTTAAACACTACCATTTTGTAACCAATATTGCGAATGTGTGTTTACTTTCCAAGTTTCTGTATCAAAATATCCTCTCTTCTCTTCAATCGAACAAAGCTTGTGAGGCATACTCGACCCTCCCTCCGGTAGAGAGGTGAGTGTAAACACCACATTTTCCTGTTAGCTTCGTTTGTCCTGACCCTAGCAACAGAGGTATATTCGAACGTCAATATAATATCACTGCTGAATAACCCTTTATAGGAATTACACAGGAGCAATTGTGTTTCAGAAAAGTTACATCAAACGCGTTTTCCCTATCCCTTTTTCCGACATATTTTCCGCTCCGATAAATATTCAAAGTTATAGGCCCAGAGGCTGATGTAAAGAGACCCTTTACATTAACCACACTCCAACGTTTCGAGGAATTTTATTAAAACAATGAAAATCCCTTCTGATTTTGAATTTTACATGCGAGTAGAAAAATTTTCGTTTCGGAAGCGCTAAATGGGCTTCACTAATTAAGATACAAGAGTAAGTTACAAAACCAAATACCTCTCAATTAAGTACGAGAAATTTACTTACGAATGGATGTGATCCAACCAGTGTGTAGAAATGGAATCTTATTTTCCGAAAGCATACACCAATCATTCGATTCTCCATATTGACTGACCTGTAAGAACTTCATTATAACAGTTCCGAACCTGAGCCAGAATAACCTGTGTAGGGTGCAGTTAGGAGGACAAACTGCCACAGAAGGTGGATTTATATGACAAAATGTGCAAGATGCTCCAATCTCCCCCTGGGGACACACTGTATTGCTCGCATGTTTTAGAGAAAACTGAGAGATGAGGTACAAGTGTATAATCCCAGTCAATCGATAAGGTATCCAGAGTGCGTTCCAAAAGAATGGCGTTGGTAGGATCAGCTTTTAGTGGACTATCCGTGCCCATAGCGGGCACAGGCAGATGTTAAAAACAAGAAGCAGCTGGTTGCAAAAGTACACGTATTTTGTCAGTAAATCCCAGCAGCAGTGTCGGTTTGGGAAGCTAACAGTCGCTTAGACAGTCAACACAGCCTGCCATTCCTACAGTCTGGAAGTTCATTATTATGCCCACAGCGCAGTCGGTATAGCAACTTGCTATTGCCTGGACCGTCCGCGGATCGAATCCCAGGTGGCGAAGTATTCCGTGCCGGCCACACCGTTGGCGAGCCCCACCCGCCCTCCTGTACAACGCCTACCGTGTCTTTACGGGTGTAAGTAAGTCCCTACACGGTCAGAGTCGGGTGTAATTAGGATAAGTTCCTACATGGGGATGTGTGAATTCCTACAACAGGCATTTTTAACTTCCTACACGAGACAGGTCCTTCAGTGTGTTTGCACTTCGCTAAGAATTCTGTTTTCCGTTCTATACTTTACTTTCTTGGCCACAACTTCAACAAACTGGAATCTGGGAATGCGCCCTTCTGAATATTCCTGAACATTTGCTGTATATAATTCAATTTCACTTAGGATACCTGTCTTTCCTGGAAATGATTTTTCATCCAGCAAATCGGATTTTAACGAATCTGTCTGGGCGCCCTTCAAAACATCGAGGAAATTAAAAACTTGTGCGTGGTGGAGGTAAAAGTTGGATTTGAGGACTGCAGGGAAGGATTCATAAGCATTGATAGTGTTAAGCAAGTTGTGGGATTCAGAGGACCACATCTGTGGAGGGAAAATGCTGGCTTCATTAATGTAAATCTCAACTAAGTAAAATACAACGGTTCGCCTGTAACAGGCTCTGAGGGCCCAAGAGGGGGAGTAGAGGTACAGCTCCACCCTTTCGTGAGCCTTGGCACGAAGAGGGGTTGGGATGGCTAGCCCCACGCCTCGGCCGCTTTACTCCCAGGAAATAGACCTGGTACCCATTGTGCAGGACGTTGGGTGGGCAACTTGGCCGGTCTGGACGGATACGGAAAATCTCACCCCCACCGATCTTCAATCCCCTGACCATCCAGCCCGTAGCAAGTCGCTTTACTGCCTGCGCTAACCCGGCCCGTCTCAACTAAGTAACTGCAGAATTCGTCCAGGTTTTGCTGCTGTGGTTCTATAGCAATTAACTCATCAACAAAGAAATCGCCTCTTCTGGGCAAAGAGGGGAATTCTATGTATACAGATTAACCATTTCCCTGCTTCAGATTCACCTGTGATGTTCTGTTTTGTGAGGCCCAGTTGCTGCGTTTTGCGACACCAGGCTTGAGCTAGATGAAAGCGGCGTCCTTGAATTCTGGAGTGTGAAAAAACTGTCTCAGCTGCTGCTTTGGTCGCATTTTCAAAACGGATAGCAAATACTAAAGGACTGACACCACAAACTTAAGTTTATTCAGCTACTTAGTATAGGTATCAGAGGTTTTATCTGGCAAAACAGCAAAAAATAAGTGGATATACACCTTATTTACTAGTCAATGGACGGTATATAACTGATAGAAATATCGGTTACAGTACTGGAAATTTCCATGCATATACGTTCTGCTTACGCTCTGCAAGCACAATACGTTATTTTTCACATGACAGAAGGACGATTTCTTTTTCAGCGTCATTCTCTAGCAATAATCCTTCATCCGGATTTGTTTTAATGACGACTGAATCCAAACTTCCGGGACCCGCGTCTTAATTTCCGTAAAACGGGGTAAACACTTAACCTGGCATTATACGCCTGTAAGTGCATTGTCAACTGTTGTTAGTTCATTTTCTCTGTCACTTGGGGAACCTCTGCACGAATGATTTTTGAAAGTCTTTCAGATAAATCTTGCCAAACTTTTCTTTAGAGGGATCATTTAATTTCTTGTCGATAAAGGTTCCTTTCTTCACCGTGGTTATGTTTGAAATCACACTTGCTAAAGTCACTAATTTGTTGTGTTTCACCACGTGTGTACACTTTCGCTAGACAAGTTTTATGAACACAACCCCACTTGTCAACATTACTATTTGAAACAAGATGGCTAAAAGGATTTCAAATTGTTCACCAATAAAATGTTTTTTTCATTTATCATGAAGCGTGTGCCCACAATATACCAACACACCACATGTCGGTGACTTGCAGGAGGCTGTGCTTGCCTGTGCCAACACCACATTCATTTGAACGTGGACTAGCGGAAGTCTCAGGTACTACCGCCTGAGCCACATCGCTCTGTCCAACTTCTCTTATCAGCAGAACTTCCGGTCTATTTACGATCAACCAAGCATGGCCGCATTCACCAGAAAAATTGACCGTGTAGGAATTTACGCACCCCTTTTAGGAACTTCATACCTGCACTGACGTTGTAGGAACTTACACATCCGTCTTGACCGGGGGTAGAGCGGCCCGTGTCTCTTGTTAACCACCCACCGTTTTGTAGCACCAAGGTTTCGAACGGTTTGGAGTTGTACCTCACCGTCTCTATGTGCCTGCAGAGGCATGACATGGGGTGAACTTTGCCTTTACCGGTACTAATGTGCGCACCGCGAATTGAAAAATTGGTGGGGCAAAGGGACTCACATTGATATATCTGCAAGGAACGAAGTAGCTGGAATAATATCGCTGAAAGAAAGGATTTGGAATTAAAGAGGGACTAGGCAAGGTCTCGAGGCAGGAAGATGTTCTTTATGTCTGGGGGCAAAGAATTTTGAACATACGTTCAGAAAGGAAAAGGCAAAGGGAATTATTCACAGTATGTAGTAAATACTTTGTTATCAACAAAAATGTAGCCTGTATGATAATGAAAACATCTACGGATATAACAGAGACTAAAAAGAAGGAAGAACACTTATTTAGGTATAAATTTAGAATCAAGTTGAAAAATAAAATCAGAAGTATGCAGAACTCATGGAGGGAGGTGGCTACTGGGGAAATAATTTGGAACTAAGACCTTGTTACTCAGCAGAAGGAAAACTGAACGACAGACAGACTTGCTGCAGCAGTACGGGTTGTGGCACGGAGCAGACCGCTGTAAGGGTACTGGGCTCCGCAGGGGCTGGGTCGTGGGGGCACGGATGGATGTCGCACACCACAAAACGCTAAATAATAAACAAACTCTCGTGGAAAAAAAGCCCTCCAGTGGACCCTATCACGCTGTAACATTGTGCAGTCAACAGCTTCACAAGCAATTACTTTAGAACGGATTTTAATATTATCATATCAAGTCTTCCCCTAAGAAATTTCGAACTAAAATCAAATTTTCGCTTCTCATTTATTTTAAGCCTGCTATATTTCTTGCTGGTTTTATGATTTGTGTCGTAGCGAGCTTAAAATTACTAAGCCCCTCAGCATGCAGGTTTCCTTTCGTCCGCCATTTCCTGCCCAACTTTCCCTTCAGCTTCCCACTCTCAAAAGGGACCATACATATCTGCAGAATATAAACACAGGTAATGACACTTTGCACCCCTCAGTTGCCACCATATGTCCAAGACACTTTGTTATTCTTTTTCGTAACCCATGCTGTCGCTTTCCGCACACGAAGAAACAACAAATTTAAAAGAAACAAGCAAAGAAAGACACAAAAATGTAACACACATAAATGTGTTTCAGTAATGCTAATAAATTGTCTGCCTTCTGCACGATGAAATTCTCTAAGAGGAGCAGACGACTGGACACACAAGCAGTCTGTTTACACGGACAATGTGGATTTGTGCGGGTTTTACAAGCACAAGGCCCTGTTTTGTCGGTTCCAAAATATGTCGTAGATTAAAATTTAAACAAGGACTAATATGAAAATTATGACATTGAATGCTCCATGAACTGATTGCTTATACAATAAATACAATTTTGTTGCGATTTACAGCGCTTTACTATCAAGGTGTTTTGTCTTGTTACTTCCTTCATTGGTTATAAAATGCAACATTATTAAGTATAAAACTCAAATTCATTGCGAATTTAATTTTATTTCTGTATCACGGATGTGTTTCGAATCGCATAAAAATGCTATTACAGTAGCTACTTGCACGTGGCTTCAACAACAGACATTACCGCACCTACTGGTAAAAGCAGGGATTTAGCTTCTTAACATCTTTGTGAGTCCTGTACCACGTCCTCGACAGGCAACTGGGCAGAATAATTCGGTGTTTGTATGCATATTAGGGAATGACGGGGGCGGGGAAACCTGATTGGGTAGTGTCGCGTCGGGAGACAAGCGGTTCGCTTTGTCGGACTGTAATTTGGTGTGGGACTAATTACGCGTCCAACCGCTTTCCTAATTGCACGCCGACCGACACGGCGTAGGCAGGACAGACGAGCTGCACACGTATTTTGAAATATCTCGATGAATACACATCAAAGGAAGAAACGAGGCTAGAAGTGTTAGGACGCAGGATGCTGATGAGAATAATGGAATCAAAGGAGAAGGAACTAACAGGAGGAGGGAGAAACTGACTAATTACGAACGTCATTATTTAAACTCTTCTTTTAATCTGTTATTCGGCAAAGGAAGATGGAACAGGCGAGAAATACAACATGCGTGAAAGATATGAGAAATGCGTACAGAATTTCCGTCGGAAATACTGAAGGACAGTTTACATATATAAGAAAGGATAATAATAAATCGAATCTTAAATAAATACCCTGCCAGAGTGCGGACTGCTTTCATGTAGCTCAGGATAGGAAGCAATGGAGGGCACAGGTGCACACAGAAACAAGCCTTCAGCTGATATATAACAAGGAAAATTTCTACAGCGACTGAGCAAAGTCAGCTTCTGAAGAAAGGCTGTGCCCATTGGATTTAGTTAATATTCGTAGGCACCAAACTTCCTGACAAAATGATTTTAATGAAATTCGTGCATTTATTTTGGTTCTATTTACGTTGCCTTTGTCTTTTTTCAATGTATAATATTACAGCCCGCACACAGAGAACTACTGGGTCTGTGACATGCAGTAATCCACTCGATGCAGGACAAGTATCAGTGCGTACTGGATCTGAACATATGTTCACTGTGGGCAAAACATGTTTCTCAGACGGCAGAAGCAACTTAACCTTGTAACATTTTTGCTCAAAAGCGACTTTTAGGAAAACCGTTATGTAGGCTGCATGTTTCTTTTCGTCTTGAACTTGGGTTAAGAGATATTGTAGGCCCAAGAGAATCGTTGAAATTTTCTAACATCTAACAAGTAATACGCAAAAATACGTCATATCCGTTTCATAGCACAGAAGGTAGCCTCGCGTGTTACAGCAATTAACATGTATCTCAGTAGAGTTCGGAAGTGAATCGAAGCGTATTCTGAGACTTCCCTGTAATTACATCAGTAAATTCTACTTTATTCGCTTGAACGTTATTCTTGCTACAGTGAAAGGCGATATTAACAAAAGGAGCAACCGTATTAGGGGTGAGGGAAAGTACTTCTAACAGTAAGCAAGCACTTGCCTAAATATTTACTAACGCGCACTGAGCCACGCCTTCACGAATGTCGCTGCCCAGCGCTATAAAGCACAGTGGCTGTCATATATACCACGCCTTTTAACATTAAAGCCCCCTATTTTGTCCACACAGGGTTGTTACGTGCTTCTTACGTTTCTCAGAACAATCAGTGGTTACCTCCGGCAAAGGCATTAACCGATTCGTCACTTTAGTGGAGAAGAGTGTTTACTTACGGCTGACACGTCTGTTTTATGAAATATGATTAGGACAATAAACCATTACTTCAAAGCGTACTTACTTTATTAATAAATAATATTAAAACAAAGCATATAAGCAATTAATATAATTGCAATATTGAAAGGAGTTGCATAAATGTATGCCTTTTCTTTCAATCGTCCAGCATTTTGATATTCTGCATAAAAATCTTAAATTTTCTACACATCCTTTCGTGTCCATTGTGGCTCTGCATGTGATGCAGAATAATTTCTGAAAACCTGACATATTTCGAGATTAATTTGCTCAGAGGTGTGAGCAAAGTGCTAAGTGTCAAGCAGGAGGAACGCCTGCTTGGAGATCACAAATCTAAACCCCTCGTGGTGTGGGATTGTTCTTGTGCACAGACTGCTATGTAAAATAAGTATAAATAAGCAATAAAACTTCACGCCATGCCGGTTTTATTTATTAACTTTTAAACCTTAGGGGGTACTTTAGGGAGCACCTGGTTTACCATTGTTAAATTCTACAGTGTAGTGACATCGCACTAATATGTTCTGTATTGATCTCAGAACAAACAACCACGTCTCCCTTATACATAATTAAATGGCTGGTTTATAGCTGAAAGTGAAGATGACCTGCAACTGGCAGATTTCAATTACAAAACCTCCTAAAGAATTACAATACGGAAATTTCAGAAAAAAACCTAAATCAATGTCAGTAACTGGTAAAACCACCTACAGAGTTAAAATATTAATTAATAACAAAATAATTGATAAAAGGATGGATTTTTTATATTTAAGAAATCATATTTCACTGTTTGAAGACCAGAAATTTATTGAGAGGAAACTGATGAATTATAATAAATTAAATGGAGTTTGAAAAATATTTTGGGAAACAGAAGAGGAAGGACCTTCAAATTAGGCTCCACGAAGTAACAGCAAAACCGGCCCTCATTTATGGCAGTGAATGCCGGACGCTATGTCAAAAGATAGAAACAGAATTAACCGTTCACAAATGAAATTCATACGCTCTCTAATAGAAGTACCTTTACAGGACAGAATTAAAAGTGAAGATATGAGAAATCATTGTCGAGTACAAGAAATATTTCAGGAAGTTTAAAATTACCAATTTACATGATTGCAGCATGTCCAAAGGATGGCAGCTAACCGCCTGCCCAGAAAACTACTAAATTACAAACCTCATGGTAGCAGAGATTTGGGGAGACCACATCGCCGATGGACAGATCAGTTCCTGTTGTCGCAGAACGGGCAACGATACCCAAACTGCCAGTGGGAAGGAGAAGGAGAAGAGGAAGTTTTATAACGGAGGTGGAGGGTGTTTACTGCGCGGAACGCACTGAGTCCCTATACAAAACAGACAATATTTCTTCTTTAAAGGGTTAATGTAGCAGAGTGCTTGAAAAACTGGGAAGAAATCACCATATTCAGACGACGCTGAAAGAACAGCAGACGCAACAAACAAACAAACATAAAACTAACTAACAAACTAACAATGTAACTAACTAACTCCAGGAGCAGAAGCCTTCTTGAGAAGCTAATACTTTCTCGGCTAGTCAAGAAATTCCCCTCATTTTATGGAAGCCGGATGTTCGTTAAAGCATTCACAAAAGCCCGCCACCTGTCCCTATCTTGAGCCAGCTCAATCCAATCCATACCACCATCCCACTTCTTGAAGACCCAGTTTAATCGCAAACTCCCATCTACGCCTGGGTATTCCAAGTGGTCGCTTTCCATCAGGTCTCCGCACCAAAATCCTGTATACACCTCTCTTTCCCCATACGTACTACATGCCCCGCCCACCTCATTCTTCTCGATTTGGTTACCCGAATGATATTTGGTGATGAATACACGTCATTCAGTTCCTCGTTATGTAGACTTCTCCACTACAGGAGACGCAACAGGCGTCTAAATATGAAGCGTTACTTTCCATCCAGATTTTGAAGCCTTGCACAACAATGTTTTCTTTTTTAACTTTGGACTCGCAATAATTCAAATTTTGCGCATAAATTGAGATGCTGTGAATGTTTCTGTACGTCACTATTTGAAATGTGCTTCTTTCCAAATCGCATACAGCGTGACCGCGCAACGTTCAAATTACACTCGTGCGATTATTTTCCTGTTTTGATATTCTTCTGGACAAAGGACGTAATTCGGACGTTCATTTTAAGCATAACCCTTGAACTCTACGGCGTAACAGAAGAAGAACTGTTTCTTAACCCTGAATAAAGGAAATAATTTCAAATAACTGTGAATAGATTTTAACATTGCCCACACCCTGTACGTATGTTTTCACATATATTACCAGGACCAACTCCTACAAAACACGACATCACTGCACGACAAACTTCACAAAACTCCGACTTGTTTCGATGTTACTTCACACCATCTTCAGGGGAGACACACAGAACACTTAAAACACTTAAACTTATACCAGCCTGGTTATATAGAAATTTGTTAGAAACAGTGTTGTCCACATGACGCCTTGATCAAATGCAAATGGAGGCTGTTAGTGTGTTGCAAGGTTTCGCAGTAGATTGTGCCAGGAAGTAAAATGTAGAAACACAGGTGTTGGTAAACCTGTTACTGGCCTCGTCCAAGATGCTGGTACTGTTGTTTACTTTGTGGTGGTTGTGAAATGTGCAGTGATTTTGTGTTGTGTAAGAGCTGGCCCTGGTAATATATATGAAATCTGACTAGAATTCTACAAAACTCTTTCTCATGAGAATTCGAATAACACTTTTTTAAATATTCAATTTTTCTTGGATATAGGTCCGCGTCAAATGGCAACTGTGCAACAGTCGACAGAGCGTCATATCCTAGAAGCAGTGGATCCTTATCAACACAACAGTTAAGAACCTCAAATCACTCAGAAAGTCTCTAAGTTTCAAGTGTGTAACACAGAAGCAGCTCTTCCTACGTTACAGTGAATGTATTACGCTGATTGGCCAGCGTTTTTCCTGGCGTCACATCCATTGAACTGTTGGCATTTTAGCACAAAGTAACGTATCTAACGTATGTAGATGCATTAACCTCTTCAGCCTATATGCTTTACGTGAATAAGCAGTTTGTGTCATGAAAGCAGAGTAGACACAGTTTCATTCACTGCGGCCTTCACTATTATATCACAACTTAAAAATGTACAAATTCTGCAAAATGTGTCACCACAGAACATTAGTATCCTGCACAGACAGACGGTAGTACGGCTGCCAACCACGTCACGATTTCGCACATCTGTGTTTTTTAAGAGAAGAAAGACCTCTAATTGGCAGATGACGTCCGTTACTCGGCAGGTTTAATCTGCGAAACTCCCCGGCAAACTGCAGTGAAATCTAGCACGTGACGTTAAAATTCACTTTTTGAGGCAAATTTAATTTTGTCACAATTTATGTAATATAAATTAATATAGCACTAAGTCTGAATATAATATTTCTACGAATACAAAATTTATAATTTGGTATGTAACAGAGATCAATGTAAAATCAGTTACTATGACTTGAAATATATTTAGGTAAATTTGATATTTAACGCTGGGACTGTGGGCTCGGATCCCGCCGGGGGCATAGTGTGAGTGTTGTGTGTTCTCAAGTAGAGTTTCCTGCGTCGGGCTGATCACTCCTCCAGGGAAGTCCTACTGTGTGTGGTGTGTCTAACTGTGCTGGCGAAACCTCGCCAATGGAGACGGCCTGGCTTAATATGGGATATCGTCCCATAAAAAATATAATCATTTCTGTCAGCAGTAAATTAACGTCAGCTGAAGTATGTAAAATATCAAAGAATGCGTCTGCAAAGTGGACTAGAACGCCTGACACTGCTATTAGTGTAATGAAGCACGGTTTGTTGTGGTGCAAAGCAGCAGAGACGCGCGAAAGGTACAGTGACTAGGAACTGCTACTGCTAATCATTGTTAATTGTTGTGTCTGAGGTTTTATCTTAGTGTTGATCCAGCAGTATATTGCTATGGAATATATTGGTGCAGGTTTAAGGGTGTCTCACTTTGCAGTACCATTAAACTCCCTTGCAAATGCTAATATTTTTTCACAAAATGCATCTACCTTTACGCGAACTGGAAGACGGCTGTGTAGTAACAGAAAGGTGGTTTTATATTGACAGCGAGTTTTCACATTTTTCTTGCTGACGTTTGTCACTAACAGTAAAAACATGAATGCTGTATATAGGATTGTGCCACTCTTCCTTTAAGAAAAACTGTGAACCCAACACGTATTTTCTATTAAACGTCTGCATCTTGATGTTGTAAATTTATGTTCTAAATTTATAGCGTTATACAATGTGGTGTCATTTTCCTGTGAGTGTATTTACTTGTTCATTCTATTATATACACATACATATAAACATCTACACACACCTAAAAAGACGGCAACAGAGCTGAGTACATATGAACAAAAAACAAACTCGCATATAGAGGCCCCTTCGACAAGTGTAACTTCAGTTGTCATTTCCACGCCAGTGAATCTTTAACGAGTCCGGAGGCAATTTTCTGACTCCCTCGCAACCCTCTTTCATAAGAGCAAAGTTTCTAATCTCCATCGCAGAAAAAAGCTCTCAAAGTCTGCATATTATGAAAACCTACAGATCAGTCAGACGCGAAAAATCAGTTTCAGTTATACACGTGCAGTTTGGATACCAACTTTGCGACAGAAAATGTGTATTTGTAGGATGTCGTTAAAATTATTATAACAGTTTTACACAACTTTCACACCTACTTGAACAGTACCTGTACACGCACGGAGTAAGATATACTTTTGGGAACTTACGTCGATCGTCTGCTCAAGAAATTCTATGGAAGTTCAAGAAATCCAGCCAGTGGTTCCCACGCAGAGCCACTGAATTCTCTGGGGTCCACTGTAAAATGTCCCTGCAATTTGTGTCTCCGTGTCCCAAGTGGTCTCGACCCCCTGACATTTCTCGACTAAAATTCCGTGTACCTTTCCCATCTCGCCATGCACCCCAAATGTCCCCCCACCCCACCAGCACAACATGCTCTGACAGTCGTTTGTAAAAAGGAAACTTATTTAGGCCGTTGTTACGCGATGTTCTGCCTCCTCCCCCTCCCCCTCCCCTTAATTCCTGTCCCCTAGGGACCAATAAGAAACTCCCCGCTACACAGGCCATTTGATACTGCGTAACTCACGTCTTTCCAAAATGTGTCTTAAACTCCAAGGTTCTTTTTAGGGTCAGATATTTTTAAACCCACGTTCTAATTCACAGCCGAAGACCCATTCCTTGTCGCCTATGTGAACAGTCATTAACCTTCTCAGTTCGTTTTAATACTTTGCTGAGTTTTATAATCTACAAACATCATTTACATCATTGTTGAATAATTAATTATTTCTTTCATCTTAGAAAAAATGCGTTCAATACTAACAACGAACCGCTAATAGTCCTTCCTTTGTTATTCTGATATTCACAAACGGAAACTGGCCCTCTATTCTGTACACAAATACTTTAAGACCTTTCACTCATCGGTAAGTGTTAATAAATTAGCGGTGCCATGTAATAACTTGAAGAATATCTGCCTAAATCGGGAACAAATGTAATTGTAAACTGCTTTGCTTCTGGCCGAGAAACAAGCATGAGAAAATTTATACAATGTACGAAAAGCATAAAACGGTTTTTCTAACAACTGTGTTAGTGATTTAATGCTTCTACGAAATGTCTGTGACGAAACTTGGGGGTCCGAAGGCAATTTGTGTTCACGAGAAGATAAACACTGAAAGTGCCCAATAAAATCTGCTGCTACACTTCAAGCTAACAGATCAAGAACGTACATAAATAAATGTACTAACCAACTAATTTCACCTGTCCAAATACATATGAGACTAACACATCATGTTTCGGCTATGACTTTTAGCTAGCTTCAGTAAATATTGAATATGTAAAGACACATGGTGTAAAAATGGCACTTCGTCGAGAGTAAATATTAAAAACAAAACACAAACATGCTCTTAAAACGCCAATGAACGATTTCAACAATCAGGTAAAGTTAACCCCTTAGCGTGCCATGAAAGCCTGGAGGGGGAGTAGACTACAAGTATAGCTGTACTCTTCCTTTTGCCTCGGCGCTAGGTGGGGTGGTTTGTCAACGCCACACCCTGGGCCGGTTCCCCCCTCCCGAAAATGACCCGGTACCCACTGCGAAGGAGGCTGGGTGGGCCTAGGCCCCGTCTGGGTGGTTGCGGAAAATGTCGAACTAAGGGGAATTTCATCCCCGGACCATCCAGCTAGTAGCGAGTCGCTATACCGACTGAGCTATCCCGGCCCACGATTTCAACATTTACATAGTTCAAGTTATGCACGATTCCTGTTAAAATCTTATGCATCCAAATATCTGGAACGGTAAAATTCTTTTCACGTCTGGTTGACTCTGCATAACGTCAAGCTGTATGCTCACTGAACGACCACTCTGTACTGAGTAGAGAGTGGTTGTTCAGTGAGTATACAGCTATGGGTCGTAGCCGAAACCTGTTGGAGTAGTCTCATATGTATCTGGATAAGTGCACCTATTTGCTAAATAAACTGCAGGAAAGTTATACAATATCAAGACCAGAGACGGTTTGTTGGGTGTAACTCAATATTCCGTGATTATCGGAAACCGTTTCAACTGCTTCGTGTTTTGTAAGAACCAAGTCCAAGAATTGTGTAAGTTCCTCTCTTGCGATGTATAAAACCACGACTGGCACTTTTGTTAAAACATATCGGGTTTTATCGTTCTTATTGATCCTGTCAGTTTAAAAAAGCCTTGCTGTCAGACGCAATAGATACTACGTTATTCGCGTGCCGTGTTAATACCAGAGAATTAAACGGAAATAAAAAATATGCCCTCCAGTACAACTTTTCATTCAGAGAAACGCAAAATTCTGTCTTCACAGAGCAACACAGCTTTATATTGACAGAACTAACCAACCAACTAACTAACTAACTAACTAACTCCGTGGAGCAGAGGCTTTCTTGAGCAGCTAACAATTTCTCAGCTAGCCAAGAGATTCCCCCGCTTTTATGGAACCCGGATGTTCATTACCGCATTCACAAGAGACTGACACCTGTCCCTATCCTGAGCCAGCTCAATCCAGTCTAAGCTCCATCCCACTTCTTGAAGATCCATTTTAATATTATCTTCCCATCTATGCTTGGGTCTCCCAAGTTGTCGCCTTCTCTCAGGTCTCTCTACCAAATTCCTGTATGCACCACTCTTCCCCATACGTGCTCCATGCCCTGTCCATCTCATTCTTCTCGATTTGATTACCCGCATAATATTTGGTAATGAGCACAGGACATTAAGTTTCCCGTTAAGATTTACAGAACTACAAGCGTTATATTCACACGAGTACACATGTTCAATCACAGAACTGCACAGCTTTATCTACATTACAGTCTTCTGTGACGTGACTCCGCGCGGTACGATAGCTGGAACAGACGTTAACTGCTTCCACTTCCAGGGTACAGTAGCGCTACGTAATTACCTGCCTGCTCATTCACACGGGACGGCCTACCGCTAATACAATAGCTATCAGGTGTGGACTTCTATGAAATGTTCATATCACACCACAAATGTGCAGCGCTCTTGTGAACACAGGACTGCCAGTTGTGCTGTCACCTGTCACACACAGGTACAGTCGTATTATATTAACAATTAATGGCGTGTCAGCTAAAGTGTGCGTAATTAAGAAGTCTCTTGAAATCGTTTACATAAATCGGTCGCTTTTAAGTCGAGCTCAACAAAGTTTAACCTTTTGAAGCCTAGCGGTAACTTTTCATACGACCAGGTTTAATATTCAAAAAATCTACGTGGTGTCAACATTGCTTTTATGTGTTTTGTACGGATCTCAGAACAAACAGCAACTTTTGCCTTAAAAACATTAAGAGATTGGTTTTTATAGGCAAAGTGGAGAGTGTTTACAGCGCGGTACGCATTGAGTCCTTATATAAAACAGATACGCTTCGTCTTTAAAGAGTTAAGTGTCAAGAGAGCACGTTTGTGTGCGCTGTGTGCTATTAGAATGACGGATGAGTCGATAAGTCTGTGTCTGACTTGCCTAACACAGCTCCGCACCTCACGATGCCCAGCATCATGTGTAGACAGACAGGGGCTTAAAGTGTACTTCAGTTACTGTTCGTACTTATTTATACGGCACTTCACACTGTGGCGCCATCTGTGGACAAGTGATAGAACTGCGGAACACACAGCATAACGAAGTTGCGAAACTGGGTGTACTTATCTGTATTGTGGTCTCTCCAGTGACGCGCTGGCAGTGTAAAATATTTGATTTATCGGTGAAAAAACTTCAGCTATCTAAAAAGCCGGAACTTTTATTCTTATTATTACAAATAAAGGAAGTTTTGTTTTACCAATAAATCAAATTTATGTTGGACTACCCACCCTTGAATGGAAGAAACATACTGTACTAACTAACTAAACTAACTAACTAACTAACTAACTAACTAATTAACTAACTAACTAACTAACTAACTAACTCCATGGAGCATAGGCCTTCTTGAGAAGCTAACAGTTTCTCAGCTAGTCAAGAAGTTCCCCTCATTTCATGGAACCCGGATGTTCATTACCGCGTTCACAAGAACGCGCCAACTGTCCCTATCCTAAGCCAGCTCAAGCCAGTTCTTGTCCAGCCATTCCACTTCCCGAAGATCCATTTTAATGCTTTCCTCCCATCTACGCCTCGGTCTCCCAAGTGGTCGCCTTCACTCAGTTCTCTCCACCAAAATCCTGTATGCACCTCTCTTTTCCCCATACGCGCTACATGCCTCAACCATTCCATTGTTCTCGATTTGATTACCTGAATAATATTTGGTTATGAGTACACGTCATTACGTCCCGCGTGATGTAGTCTTCTCCACTCCCCTGTCGCCTCAACCCTCTTAGGCCCAAATATCCTCCTCAGCACCCTATTCTCGAACACCCTCAGCCTTTGTTCCTCCCTCAGTGTGAGAGACCAAGTTTCACATCCATACAAAACAACAGGTAAAATTATAGTTCTGTATACCCTAACAATTGCGTTTTTGGATAGCAACGTGGCAGACAAAAGATTCTGCATCGAATGATAGCAAGCATTCTCCGACTTCAGTCTGCTCTTAATTTCTTCATGAATGGAGTTTCGATTGGTTAAGGTTGCTCCGAAATATTTGAATTCTTCCACCATTTCAAAGGATTTATTATCTACCGTTACGTTTTGATTGTGTCTTGCATTCTGATTTCGAGACATGATCATGTACTTAATTTTCTCAGCATTTACTTCTAGACCAATCTCCTTACTAGCAACCATTGAGTTTTCTGCGTTTTTCTTTATACTACGTATGCTTCCGCCCAATATATTAACATCATCAGCATAAACCACAAGCTGATGTGTACCATTCAATTTCAAGCCCTCCTGGTTTGCCTGAACTCTCCTAATGGTATATTCTAAAGCAAAGTTGAAAACAACGGCGACAGAACATCTCAATGTTTCAAGCCATTCTTAATAGGAAACTTGTGAGGCATATATTTGCCTACCCAAACTCTGCTATACGTTTCACTTAGACACATTTTTATTAACCTTACTAGTTTCATGGAGATACCGAACTGAATGAGAATATTATACAAGACCACCCTCCTAAATGAATCATAGGCTTTCTTGAAGCCTATATATAGCTGATGTACTGCCTCATTTTATACCCATAGTGTACACACAACGGAATATCACACACCAGGTTTTTTCAGCATTATTTTAATAATGCGCATTGCAGGTCTCAGAAAATGTTACTTTAGTAAAGACATTTACATAAAGTTTGCAAAACGCATAATTAAATACAAATAAAGAATACTCTCTGCAGGAATATAACGCTGTACATCTGCTAGAGATTTATCAGTTTCGTAGAGACGTACTGCCTAGATATTTCCCAAACGACTAGAGGGGGCGAGGCGGGGATCAGAACACTGGTAAACCGTTAACAGAGAACACGGCCTCCCATCCTAGAAGACAAGTGACCTAACATTCCTCACACTGAAACGTGTTGCGAATATCACGAGGCAGAATGGTGCTCTGAAAGCAGTACGCAATATCTGTCACCGAACTGTGACAGGTTTCGGGCAAGTAAAAAACAGTTTCGTACATTATGGGAGCGTTGTAATGCCACCTGCTTTAACACGGGAAAACTCTGATACTGAGCTGTGCTATCGAAAATCATTTTCTTTTATTTCACCTTGCACTACTTCCAGAATGTATTTGAAGGTACATTTGCGATATTTCTTAGCACCTGGAAATTTTCACGAGTAGTATATTGCCATAGAAAGTTTTGGTTTCAGTTGCCTGTACGGTAGCGAATATACCATTGTTTTCCCTGATGTGTAGTTCAAGAACTGCGCGAGAGAATTCGTGAAAAACGTTGCAAGTACGAAAAAGCATCTTGTTAGTTGCTCGAAGGCTGCTAGCTGCGTAAAAGTAAAAGCTGCAGTTCTGTTAAATGTGGGAAGTGAAGCAGCAAGCGAGCCATCAACTTATTGTACGCTGTTAAGGTTTAAAAATTGCAAAAGTCGCAGTTTCTCTATTATACATGCCTCCCACTTCAGAAGCTAAGGAAATAGGTTTCAGTACATACAGCACTCTACATACCGCCCGCCAAAAGAAAAAGATTATCTCAAGAAATATCAGGCAATTTCAGAAATGAGAACCAACCAAATGCAC
>BLKM01000401.1:10157-52510 GCA_013340265.1 Coptotermes formosanus | reverse complement strand
CGGGCAAGTAAAAAACAGTTTCGTACATTATGGGAGCGTTGTAATGCCACCTGCTTTAACACGGGAAAACTCTGATACTGAGCTGTGCTATCGAAAATCATTTTCTTTTATTTCACCTTGCACTACTTCCAGAATGTATTTGAAGGTACATTTGCGATATTTCTTAGCACCTGGAAATTTTCACGAGTAGTATATTGCCATAGAAAGTTTTGGTTTCAGTTGCCTGTACGGTAGCGAATATACCATTGTTTTCCCTGATGTGTAGTTCAAGAACTGCGCGAGAGAATTCGTGAAAAACGTTGCAAGTACGAAAAAGCATCTTGTTAGTTGCTCGAAGGCTGCTAGCTGCGTAAAAGTAAAAGCTGCAGTTCTGTTAAATGTGGGAAGTGAAGCAGCAAGCGAGCCATCAACTTATTGTACGCTGTTAAGGTTTAAAAATTGCAAAAGTCGCAGTTTCTCTATTATACATGCCTCCCACTTCAGAAGCTAAGGAAATAGGTTTCAGTACATACAGCACTCTACATACCGCCCGCCAAAAGAAAAAGATTATCTCAAGAAATATCAGGCAATTTCAGAAATGAGAACCAACCAAATGCACAATTTTGTATAATTTAATTATCTTTTATTCATCATACTCCCTCGAACATATTTTTGCGAGCTGCCATCTTCGGGGAGGATACGGCGTCTCGCCTATAGCGTCAGTTATTCTGCCGTACCAATTAATTCCTCCCTGTTAACCATAACATTACAATACGGGTTATAACGACACCCATTTTTAACGACACAAAACTTTCAGCCCCCTTCTTGGCATTATAACCGAGTTCGACTTTCTTCCTACAAAAATAATAAAATTGTCCCCAAAAAGCAGTGGATTATATTTCAGTACATAGGATAGGAAAATTCTACAAATTGTGTGATTGCAAACCAAAATTAGGGGTATGAGGTTTGTAACTGAATAAATGAATGCGCGGTAACATGCAACACCGTAAGATAGTACAGAATATTTGAGGCATTTCTGGGCCATTATAAATGACAAATTGTAAAAATTTACTTTTAATTTCGTCAGGTTTGTTGCTGTCCATCCTCTGAATTGCACCCGATATCTTGATAACCACTAAGAAAATTTTTACAGCTTTAAAGCATGATTTTAAAACCAACAAATGCGCATAAGTGTATGAAAGTGCATTATACACATTGTATTCCTGATATGTGTTTCTGCCACTGGAGAGGCCATCTTCAGAGAAGTGCATTACAAAAAATACATACATCGAAATAATACAGAAGTTAATGGATTTGACATGTAGTGAATAGTATGTGTGTAGTAAATCACTACCCACACAAGGATGTGTTGATGTTAACTGTATGGCAGACCACTCTGTACTGGAATCCGGTCCCTTTCATAACCAGATACCAATACGCAGTGGTTTTAATATCATACTTCATTGTTCAATTCACGGTTATGGGTTATTTAAAATTTTACAGCGTTATTCATAATTCCCCGAAGTATTTATAAAATTGGTACACTTTAATGGCGGAAAGGACTTAAACATGCGACCCATATACATAAAGAAAAATTCTCCAATTTTGTTTGTACTTGACGCAAGCACTGATTTCGATCACTGTCCGCCAGGGCCGCAGGTTGAGTGGAAATATCGTCGAAGGGAAGACAGAGAAACTTATGGATCTGTGGCGTTACGCATGCTTGATTATGCGTGAATGCGGTCGATTATGGCCAGGAGTATCTGCGTAAAAATGCGTGCTCAGAACAGCCGTATTACTTCTTTGTGTAAGGGGTCGAAGACTCGCTGAACGTTAAGTTTGAGTTTTATTGTGGAATTTTTTAATTCATTGTTAACGTTAACTTTGTGATACATGACTTGACCGTAACCTAAATCGTGTTATGTATGTAATTATATATATGAATATAGTGTTTTTCTATGGCATAACCCAGCTGGGCCACGTGGTGTGTTAAGGGCAGTGTTTGTGTGTGTGGAAAGGAATATTTCTGTGTGACGATAAGTTTCAGTTTTATCGTGCTAGTTTCGAATTTATTGTGAATGTTAAGTTTTTTACGCATGTATTGACCCTAACCTAAATCATGTTATGTATCTAATTGTATATAAATATGAACGTTGCATTCCTTCCGGTGCATAACCTAGTTAGGCCACGTGGTGTGTTAAGGGCAGTGTGTGTAGAGAGGAGCATATCCGTATAACAGCAAGTTTCCCTTTCATTGTTGCAGTCTGGATTTTATTGTGAAAGTTAAGTTTGTTATGCATGTGTTGAATGTAACCTGAACCATGTTATTATGTACTTAATTACCTATATATATCTTGTGTTCACAGGGCAGGATTGTGCAGTGTTTTGCCATATGGTGCACGTCCTCTTACACAAGTAAAGCAGTTCTCTTCTGATTTCCAAAGGGTGCAAAGCAGTATGTTCGTGACATGTAACAACATTTTTAATTACTGTAATTGTGACACATGCGTACACATTTCTTCATTCGATCCCTGTATGCAAAAATTTGTCAGCAATACCATTTATGATAAAGAAATTTTTACTAATTTAATATGATGAATTTTGTACTCCAACTTCCTGATTTAAAATGCCTGAAACACAGTAAGTGTTTATTAATCACGGTTGGAAATACATGAAAGAGATTAAGAATGCATTGTTCTGTGATTTTAATACATCTGAATCAATCCTTCTCTTACAGTGCTCAATTACGAGCCGAGAAGATTGGTCGGCCCTGCAATATTGAGGATGCCAGAACCTTGTATGTGAGGTGTGTCTGCAAAAGTCTCTTTTCATAGAGAGACTTCACAGACCTGAAGGGAAACACCCGAACAGAGCCGCAGTACCATGTACCTCGGACTCAGTTTCACAAGATCCAACTGCACAAGTTCCTGAACCTTGTGCACTCACAGCATTTGCAAATGATGATCTGCCATTACAACAGAAGTGTAGCACTGGAAATTAACCATGGTTTTATGCAACACCTATAGTGACTTAACACATGTCTTGCTTGCTTCCACAGTCCACTGATGATGGCGTATGTGACACACTACGTATTTCAAAGGAGAAGTTACGACCCAATGCATTTGAAGTGAGAGGCCTTAATGGAGTGAGTACTGGGATCATTCATTGTGACGATGCGGCTGTTCTGTCCCAGTGGCTCAAATATGTTACTGACAATATTGTTGGACTCACAAACTTACAGGCACTAATGATTCAGACCCATTTAAATTTGCGCGTTCTGTGTTTTGAAGTTGGCTCATCATGTAGCTAATTAATAACGTTACCTGAGGATATGCTTCCTCAAATTTTGTGACAGCTTCTACCCAGAAGATGGGGTTTCAGCATCTGTCGAAAGCTGGTAACTGTTGCAGGACCACATTTTAGCAAAACCGAAAAGATCGCAGTCCCAATTTCCAAGAATTACACTAATTCAAGGCCACGTGATATCGTGTGAGGAACACTTGCAAACAGACGGCTGTGTATGACTGGCTGTTAAGGAAATTAGTAAGAGTGCTCTTGATCTTGGTTGAAAGATTTCCATTAATATATATAAGAAGCCCACTGATAAGATTTCTTTAACCTGTCAGTACAATATTCATGTGTTATCCATGCGACCGTGATGAGTTCCAGGCCACACTTGTGTCTTTCATTCTATGGTATTTAGGGTCTGTGTAGAAACAGATTTCAGGAAATACATTTTCATGAATGCAAAATTAGGTATAATGGAAAATGATCATATGGCATTGTTATAAATTGATACATGAATACTGGTACCATTATGTTGTTTGAAGCTCCTTGTCATGTATTATTAGAGCAATCGAATGATTAAAAGTAAGGTATGTAGCATGCATGGGGATGTGTGGAAAATGTACAAAATTTTAGCGGAAAAACTAGATAGATAGTACCACTTTGAACGCCTAAGAGTTGAGAGTAGCATAATATTAAAACTGACCTGAAACAAATTGGCTTTCATTCATGTGGCTGAGAAATTGCAAAGTCTTGTGAAGACACTAATAACCTTTGTATTGCATAAAAGGTACATCATTTTTTACTATCCAAGTGACCGCTTCTCAAGAAGAACTCTGATCCCCACACATTCATAAATTCCGAAGGCACTACATGTTTCTTTATAAAGATTGTAGTTTCCTTGGATTACTCTGAAAATGGACGCATCAAATTCCTCCGAAATAAAAATGAAAAATTATCTCTTAACATAGCATGATATTCCAGAAGATTGTAATCTGCGTCACCAACACTGTGAAAAATTCAATTCAGACAACTGACATTGTTTTTAAGTTGTGGTGAGCGAAAAGTCATATGTTGGAAAGGTGAAATGGGTTATAATCGAGGCTGCCTTCACAGTCTGTCTTTCCTGGCCTGACTGGCTAACTGCATAATGCTGATTCCGTCTTGAAAGCCTGAAAGTTCTTCAGCCAGTCAAGAAATTTTCAGTACTTCATGTAGACCAAAGCTTCATTGTTGTGTTTGCACCAGCCCACCGCCTGTCTGTGTCAGTATCCAGATGAGTGAAGTCCATGCCCTTTCATTCAAGTTGCTTAAGGTACCTTTTAATATTGTCCTCCATTCTAATCATAGGTCTTCCAAGGTCTTCCGTCAGGTTTCCCCTCCACAAACCTTTCTAAACAGTCTGTCAGGTACAAGAATATTCAAATCAATATAATTAACTGACACAAGAGTGTAAGGTCATCTTTGAAATATTAATTTCTTGTGTAAACTGAAGGTTTATTACTGTGTTCACAAAAACTTGCTTGGGTAGATTTTTCACCTCATACCCCCTTTTTCAGATCAATTTTAAAGTTATCTTATGATATAAGCCTCTGCCTTCTGTGGTTAGCACTGCTGTAGGTTTTTAGAGTAATGCAGTGTTTCCCTGAAAGGAAATTTTTTAATAGACCGACTACGAAGCTGTTTGCAGGGAAAGTGGACAAATTATTTTAATTCTCTTAACTGCCATAACATGAAGTCCATTGTCTTCATGTAAACGTACAGAGTTGAAAGAGCATGTTCAGTGCGTGTAAACAGTTTTAAAAGCTTTCTGCCCATTCTTCAGTTTTTCACACACACACACACACACACACGTAACAAGGTATCATCATACGTGGTCAAGAAAATGAGTAAAAATATCAGAAATCAAACAGGTGGAAATGAATGTGTATCATCATGTAGTATTTGCTTATGGCAGGTATTACCCTCTTCCAAAGCAAGTTCTCCACAGAGTGAGATGTAGTACTTCCTCTTTCAGTTTGCAGTATATTTTCATGTCCTTAAGGCTAAGTGGAGAATATTCCACACATTAAATACTGTATTCTGTACTATTTATCATATCCCCTCAAATGCTGCATGTCCTCTCCACTTATTCTTCATTTTATTAACATGAACGTATTTGCTAAAAAGGAGAAATTACTAAAGTGTTGATTATGAAATATTTTCCTATCACCCTATTTCTTCCTGTTTCCAGTGTCCACTTGTCCTCTATTTTCCTTCTTCTTACAACACCCTCAATACTTTTCCCCCCTTTAGTGTGACAGACAAAGTAAAAGAACATGTAGGTTTTCATACAGGAGTTGTGAAGATAGATACTGAAGTGAATGGTGGGATGCATTCTCTGATTGTATTGCGCTTCCAATGTCATCATGAATATATTGTAATTCAGGTTTACCAATGTTATCTCCAAATACTTTAATGTTGTAAAGTTTTCAGAAGATTATGTGGGACTGTCCTTATGATTTGTTGCGAATTCTTGTTGCAAGTTATTAAGACTTACATTTTCTGAGTTAACTTTTAGGCCAAAGTTTTTGTCAGTACTGGGTAGATTTTAATCATCTTCTTCATGGCATTTTCATGGTTTTATTTCTAGATGAAACTGTATAACCTGAACTTCCCTGAGGCAGAACACACTGAGTACATGGGTTGGGTGAATGAGTGTATCCTGAACAACAGTCAGCTGTGGCAGGGCTACCAGCCAAGGTTCCTTACACTCAAGGGCACAGGTGTGCTACTGCTTGAGTCCCCACTGGTAAGTACGTAACAGATACTACAAGAAGATATGGAATTAGTAGTGCTGCATAAACACAATGTGAAATTGCTGCTGTACACAAGCACCATGTTGTATTGGCCTGTTACAAACACATCGTTACATCGTATCATATTTAGTAGCTATGCATTTTCCTATGTCAGGCAGGGTTGTGTTGTACCTGAGCTAATCATATTGTCATCTCATTTTCATTATGTCAGACACAAAATCCAATATGAGGATTCTTGGAAAATTGGGAATTTAATGCTCAGCTGAACAGCTGTTAACTTAGAGAACTGTTCTTCGCAGTGTGTATTTGTTTGTTTGTAGGGTGGTTGCTTGTTTGGTTGTTTGGTTGGTTGGTTGGTTATGTAGTTAATGGATGGAGATATGGATTGGTGGATGGACAGATAGAGAGATATTACTTGGCTGACTCACTCACTAATAAACTGTCTGCCTATCTGTTAGTTAATTAGTCAGTAAGTCAGTCACTTAGTGTACTCTTTGCACACGTAAAGAGCCAGGGTAGCATGGTCAGTATATTGACTGGACCACAGGTTCGGCAATGGTGGAGTTGATTTGCAGAGTGGGCAAGAGATTTTTCTGTTCTCCAAAATGTGCAGACCGGCTCTGGGGTCCATGCAGCCTCCTATTCAAAGGGTACCCCACCCACTTTATGCTGGGGGTGAAGTGGGCAAAGTGTGAATGTCACCATGTACCTCCTTCTAGTGCTGAGGTTAATAATGGGTGGAACTGTACTTCCAATACTGCAGTATGCCTTCACGGTGTGTACCGGGACAACTCTACCTTTATCTTTACATTTACACCCTTGGTATGACTAGCAGGTAATTTAGAAAACTGTTGTAGTGTATTTAATACTCTTCTCTTTTTCTTGTTACAACCTTGTCTACACACAACGCAGAATGCTGTACATCACTGAAATATGATTTTATGTACCATTCCATTCCAATTTTAAATAAATCTATTGAACACATGGCATGTACTGCTTGTAACTTACCCATGTTTTGCTCCAAAATGAAGTCTTTAAAATTTGCTTCATCATATTCTAGTCATTTTTAGGCACATGGGCAGAGTTTTGAAAAGCAACTATTAACTTTGTCATGTCTGCCAATCTGTGTGGAATAAATATATAATATAATATATATAATGTAATATGCCACAGGACAGTGCAACTTGCATGCCAGATGACTAAGGCAAGAACGCAGACACACATTTATAATATTTAATATTTATCGATATTCCATGGCATCAGTGGTCATGCGAACACCCCTACATGTTACTTTATACGTACTTTGCTTGCCTTGTCATTGTTGTAATGATGTAACCTTCAGTTTAAAATAATTCTTATTTGAATATTGAATGCAATAAATAAATGACTGAATTATAACTTAGAAACGTAAAGTTTCTCCTGCACTTCTAGTGAGATCGGATTAGGGAGTGAAAGTATAGCTTCATGCATTGTTAAAATGTAACTCAAAATGGAAATAAATATATATAAAAATAGTAATTTAATTATGCAGGTTAAGTGCTGTATCTTATTTCAGGTGAGTTCAGTGTTTGCAGACTTATTAGGGAATATTTGTAAGTTTAATGGTTGTATATAAAATGCTGAGCCTGCTGTTGCCACGTTAGTCAGTGTGGGAGGAAGAAAAGAGAATACCATTTCACCTCAATCAAATTTCATATTTATTCTGGAATATTTATTTTTCTGGTAGTAATTTATATTAATTTGATTTATTTAGCCACAAACTTGATTTGGCATGAGTAAAGGCTGTGACATGATAGTAGCACTTCTGATGTGCAGCACAAGAATCTTCGTCGCTGTAATGCTAAACGAAAAGAATTCCTTGGTTCTTGTTATACTGAGGTAGAAGTATCTAATAAGTCTTCTGCCTGTACAGCTGTCAGTGAGAGGTTTGTGTGAAGGTGTACACAACCATAATTCTCACAGCTCATGTAGTGTGAAAATCAGTGCTAATGATGCATTCACTTCAGTGTGAAAAGCAGAAGGAATCGTGAACACAAAAAGCATTTGCAAGGAATTGTTTTGGCCTGGAAAAAAGGTGTCATTCAGGCCTTTGGAGCAGCATAGAACTAGAGGCCAAGGTGCAGGTAGTGAATTCATGGATTTTGCTCTAGCTGTTGGAGTCAGTCATTCTGAGTGAGTGATTGCGTGAGTGAGTGATTGAGTTTACTGAATCCCACTGAAATTAAGTGCAAACTGATAGTTAATTGAAATTGAAACCAGTTAATTGAAACAACTTGTAATGTGACAGATATCATCCCATTATCTTTTCAATACTTCGAATCCTAGATTTTTAGACTTGATGATATTGGACTTTACATGATTTATCCTTCAGCTGAACTCAGCTGCTGAAATCGGCTGATGACTAGTACATTAGAATTTTGAAGAATAAGCTTCAGGATATCTTACATGAAATTAATATAGGGTTACCACAGTCTGGTTCCCGGACATATGCTCTTTTTCAGGCTTCAGAACTGTGTCCAGTGGGATTTTTTAGTTTTATGCAAATGTCCGGGTTCTTGGTCTTTGTCGATAGTCACACTCAATTTTAGGTGGTCGTTACGTACGTTATAGCTTTTAGTTACCTTAGGAAATATGTCAATTTCAGAAATTATTTTCAGAGTCACTTCCTGCTTTCCCGAATGCATGCTCGCACAGCTTGGTTCCGGGCGTTCCTTTTAATTGTGTACAGTGCAAATGGATGATGTGTTGTGGGCTGTTTAGTTTGTGTGTCGCTTTCATCGTGTTCTTACAATGGGAAAAGGAAATATAGAATCACAGACGAACTAGAAGGCAAGTATTCATATTTCCGAAATGGTCACCAGGAGTGGGACGCCAAAAGCTTGGTATGTGAGCCTGGAACTTATGTGTCTGTGGCGAACAAGGGTACCCTTGATCTTTGAGCCCAGGCGTAATCCTGTTTTTTGACAAAAACTGGTAAGCCGCTGTGCTGCTGGTATGGCCTCATTTTATGGTCAATTAGTGGGAAATGTTCTGTTTTCCTTTGATGGGTATATGGTAAACCTAAATTAAAGAAACCAAGAAGATTAGACCTTGTTATTGAAATTAGGTGGGTCAGTCATGTATATGTAATGATATTTATACTTGTATGTACATAAATACGGCTTCAAAAAGTTCTGTGTTAGAGCTATGACATGACTTTTATAATTTTTAAAACCAAACATAGAGTTTGTGTAGACTTAGGGTTAGCCCACCCCTTGGTAAAGTTCTGGGCGTGCACCTTGTCCAATGGGAGCGAAACATGTAGCTTATTTACTATAATGTAAAATATAGGTTGTGTTATAGTCTAAAACAAATAAAAAGAATTCCACTCTTCTTGGAACACATGACACTAGCCACTCAATTTGTGTTTATTGCTGGTACTTGCAGCCACCGTAAGGGTAACATACAACTTAGAGTTACTGGTCAAAGCAACGGCAGACTGAAGTGAGAGAAGTGCTGGTGCAGACCATGAACTGTGGTGCAAACTGTGCAAGCATGCCGACGTTTAGCCAGCCCATTGTGACCTTCAGCTGTCGTTGCCAGTGTTGCCAACACACCTTTCTAATTACCCTGCGAACATTCCCTACACTAGTCTTGCAGTATTTACTACAACATTAACCAAGATTTAATATATAAAAAACAAAAATTACGTTAAAATTTTAGTACAGCATTTAAATATTTCAGGGTGAATTTTATTTAACATAATGTATTTGAACTAAACTTTTATAATCAGAATTCAAAATTTGTTTGGGGGCCACACAAAACATTCGGAGGGCCGCATGCGATCCTCAGGCCGTTGGTTGAAGACTCCTGTGTTGGACGACAAATTGACTGTTTACTTTTTAAGTAACTTAGTATGTTGAATGCTGGAGTAGACTGTTTAAATGTATTTCTTTATACTCAATTTGGCATGGTGGATTACTAAGCACATATGATAATTTATTCTTCAGCTAATTCATGACACAGTTTCAACTGTAGAAATTATATGGTTTCATATTATACGAAAAGCTGATAAAAGTGGTGAACTGATGAGAGGATGGGACAAGTTGTTTTTTGTTTGTTAATTGGTACAATTTTGATATCCGCCTGCAGACTCACAGGAAAACTGTGGAAAATCCTAGAATACCCAGCAACATAGCCAAGATATCGTTCAGATACCTTCCTAAATAAAAGTGTTACTACTTTAAACTTCTTGAATGATACAGGCATGCTTTTTTTCGTTCTGACAGTGAATACACATTTAAAGATTTGTGATGTGTAACGTCCTTCTGATGCACTGTGTGACGCAGCTTGTTCACAGATCTGCCAAGTACGTGTCAGACTGACTATTACTGAGGTGTTTTAATTTCAGTCACTTCATACAATTTTTACATTGTTGTGACAAGTTATGAAAAAAGACCCACTTTGTCTGAAAAAATACTCTGAACCACTTCATTTATCTGAAAGTTTTAATGAAATACACAACTTCTCTAAAAGCCAGTGTTCTTCAGTCTCAGTCAAAGCAAGTTCTTTTGTTTTATTCTTCTGCCATTTGGTGGTGGTCGGTGGCAGTCAAACGCTTTTGAAAAAATTATACCCCAACTAATTTGCATGCTTTTCACAAGTTACATATAAAACGCAGCAACGAAAAAAAAAATTCCTTTGCTTATGGCCATCTTTAGACGTAAAATTTAGCTGAGCACGTAATGGCAGACAAGTCGCACATTTTCTCTGTTTTAGGACATGTTGTGAAACATTTTAGGAGGTCATAAGCAATTAATAATTTATAAGTCATAAGGATTGAAATATGAAATTGTGTGTCTGTGTTCCTGCCGTGCCTCAGTTACGAAGCATGAAAATCGCCTCTTTGCTACGCAATATTATATTGTCATGTGTTGCCTGTAATGTTCAGACATATTTTTCCAAATTATCTCATAAACGGCTGGACTTTCGGACAAAATGGACAAATGTCTTCATGTCAAGTACCCTTTATTACTGACAAATTTTATCAAAATTTGAATTTGTTCAGCAGATTTTCGAAAAAACTCATTTATTAAACATCATAAAAATCCGTCCTGTGGGAACCGAGTTCCATGTGGACGGACGAACGGACATGACGAGGTCAACCGTAGCTTTTCGCAATTTTGCGAAAGTGCTGAGAAATGAGATCTGGAATGGCTGCTGTTCTGTACTTCTGTCTGTCAGCAAAGAAAAATTAAAAAACAACTGAATGCAATTTAATGCTTTCCAAAGCTGTGCAGTTTTACTAAAGTTTGTCCAAATATTCCGAGACTGATAAGGTTAAAACAGGAGAAGAATAAGGAACAACGTATGTAGAGGTACATATTCGGCGAAGCTTAGAGAAACAAAATATTTCCAACAATAATTAAAAAGAAATTAAACACATATATATTACGAATACATACAACATATTTGTTCTTATTTCTTAGCGTGCTGACACAGAAATAGGGAAGTTATCCAACTTTCTCACGCTGTCTATATATTTCACAACCTGTTTCTTCATTGTGATGAATTCGTATGTAACGGCTAATTAGGTACGGAGACCATGTTGAAGACTGGGACAATACAGGATACCATGTAAAATGTAAGAAAGGCTGTAAGTATGCATTGAAATGTGCGGCAAAAAAGCTTTCGAGCATCGCGTGAATAATGCAAAAAATGGTTAACGGAGAAATGCAGTCCAACACATATATTTAAACATAAAAATACATTGTTCATTTAAAAAATGTGTGCATGAATCGAAACTTTCGTGTCAACATGAAGCCCAAAAATATATTAAAAACTTTCAAAATTTAATAATTTGCAACAGTTTCTTAACAATATTTTTCCTCCCTGCCCCGTTGTAATAAACAAAACAATGTAGCCGAAAAGATTTGACCAAAATTCTTTCTCTGGTGCTGCCTGCTTCAGCTTTAATGCTACACTTAAACGAAAATATATACGAGTTTTTTTAGATTTTCCGGTGGTAACACAGAATTTGCTGTTTCTCTGGCGTATGATACCGTGTCAGTGACTAATTCGACACCGAATTTTCAGAAGAACGTCTGTAAGCCCTAATACGTTTTGACACTTGTAAATGACGGCGTTATGTACCTTCTGGCAGTCGCGATCCAAATGCCTCGTAGCAGCACGTCATATCCCAGAAGAACGGAAAAATCCTCATATTTCATGCTGTCTTCCTAAATCCCTCAGTGAAATGGCAGAATATTTCATATACACCTTCCTTCCAATTGTTTCTGAATAGCAAACCCGCTAGCTTCTTCACATATTTCTCGATGACATATTACTGCTAAAACTTGATGAAGTATCGCTAAACAAACCATGATATCTCCACACGTTTTAGAATATAATTCTGTGATAGAGAGTATAAGGCACAGCTTCAAAAAATTATATGCACATGTGCCACTTTTGCAGCAATATGAACTGTCAGCGTGAACATTGTAGCAATTGACTACAAACGATACTTCACTGGCAAGCTCTGCTCGAAACAGTTGAACAAAGGTAAGTACATCTGCCGCGAACGCATGAAAGACGCCTAACTATTGCAGTCGTTAGTGCCGCAGTTAGAGGCCATCACTAGTGAAAGTATGTACATCGGACGCATGGCGATTAAGGCTGTCACGTGCTGAAAGCAAAATAGTTGTCTGCGACAGAATAACGTACACACACGCGGTCAGTGTGGACTGGCTTTCTGTTTATCACTATGCATTGCTGCCAACAGCTTGAATGTGACGAACAGGTGATAAGGTCTGCCGCATGAAAATTCGAGTGTTGGTTGGAAAGAGTCAGGAATGTGAACATGTTACACTCATGTCTAAGCTTGGGTGTCTTATGGCCAAACCTTTAAACTCAGTCCTACTCTCTTTGCACTGTAATGTCACTAACTGCGATTACAACAAGCCTATATATTGTAAACAATAAAACGTGATTCCATCGTACAGCTCCATCATCAGGAAAGGACTAAGGCAAGGGAGGGCAAATTTTCCCACAAATTAAATAACCACACAAATTTCTATGTGCCGCATGGGTGATATGAAGCAAGTTCGAAATTGAGGCCCCGCAAACTCTAGGAGCACATGTAAAAAATTAATTCGCCGTGGCAATCTTTCTCTCGGGGTTTATCTACCCCTGTATGAATCAACGCGCAAGTCAGTAAACGGTATTGATCTGCTCCCCACCATACCTCCGTGACCTATGTCAAGCCATTCGGTAGTGCAGCACTGTCGCCATATGAGTGAACACAAAAATACACGCTTGAAGGCAGAAGCGTCGTAAATAAATAAATATAATAATAAATAAATAAATAAATAAATAACTCCATGCGGCACAGTCCGTGAGAAACTGACAAGTCCTCAACCAATCATGAAATTCCTCGCATTTTATGGAACACGAATGTTCATTAGCATATTCAAACAACCGGTCTCCTCTCCCTATCCTGAGCCAGGTTAGTCCATTCCGTGCACCCCTATCCTTGAAGATACACGTCAATATTATCCTCCAATATAGCC
Source organism: Coptotermes formosanus (assembly GCA_013340265.1). Taxonomy (NCBI): domain Eukaryota; kingdom Metazoa; phylum Arthropoda; class Insecta; order Blattodea; family Rhinotermitidae; genus Coptotermes; species Coptotermes formosanus. The sequence continues at coordinate 38,901 of BLKM01000401.1, read as the reverse complement.
TGGCTCTTCCCAGTGTTCCCTTTCCATCAGTTTTCTTTACCAAAGTCCTGTATGCAGCTACCGTCCTTGTGCGTGCTATATTCCCCGCCCATCTTAATCTTCTTTATTTAATCACGCGAATAATATTTGGTGAACATTACAGATCATTAAGTTGCACACATCGTAGTCTTCTCTTTCAGTGATGAGCTCTTACCGCCTTTCTCAACCCTCAAGCTGGAGGACCATCCCTCGTCGGCTTTTCGTGACCTTTATTCAAAACATTCCCAGCTGCCCTCCATATCTGCAGACCATTCCTCCATCCGCAACCCGAAGACGCGCCATTGTAATTTTTATAGTGACGCAATTAGTAAGCGTGACAGCTCGAGAAAAATGTGCAAGAGGTCAGTCAGTGGGATGTTTATTTACTGCACTCGTATATTCAGTTATAATTTGTGGCAAGTTTACTGCTTACAGGTGTCTCTAATCTGTTTACAGTGCTTGCTTACGTCGCGTTTGAACGTACGTTACATTTATAGTTAATTTAGTAACAATATTGAAAATGTACGTACATCATTACTTTGTGGCGCCTTCACGTAAAAGGTTTGCTTGGCAAACGCAACAAAACCTTACATTAATTTTGTTGTTGTTGGCTGAAGTGTAGCTGTAAACACTATGAAGTGTACATTGTTGCCATAAAAATACAAAAATGCCTTCCCTTTTCACCTTACCGAGCCACACAACATTTTGTACTGCTGCTAACAGTAACACATATTAAATTATATTAGTGTGGGTCTGAATCCTCTCTTTAGATATCCGGCATGCAGATGGCATCTTTTGTTTGCCATATTATATTGTCATCTGTGGCCCCTATGTTTCTGCCACATTTTGCCACAGTACTTCAAAAACGGCACGATTTTCGACAAATAATTACTGAACATAAAATGTGTATTTTGATGTTCTCGACAACTTCCACCTGAAACGTTTCTCAATCTTAGAAGGATTCAAAGAGATACTGTCGTAAATATACATTCGTGCCAGACTTTTAACGAATTTGAGGTGTTTCTATTTTTCGGAAAACAGCCAAATACCACATTACATGTAAAGCCGTCCAGTGTGTACCGAGCTCTTCCTTACGGACAGACAGACGGACGAACGGAGGGACAGACAAACATGAAGAAGCTGACAGTTACTATTGGCAATCTTGCGAAGGCGCCAGAAATTCTCTTATATTACACACCCACTAGCCTATTCTCTCAATTGCATATTCAATGTTTTCTTCTCATTGTCGATACATTCTTATTGCAACAATATATGGACAAATACACAGGTGTAGCAGTACATATGATTATACGTATGTATATTCATCCTTCATTCTGTGCATTGAACATCATATGGCCCGCATGCTGTCCAAATTTTGCGGAAGTTGACCGCAACACATAAGGGGCAGAGAAGTTCTGTTGTACAGCTATTTTAATGGTGTTATTTCCTCTTCATTCAGCAGAGGTATTGGGGACCCATATCCCAGATTTCGTGTGTTACCTACTTTCCTGGCTACAAATTCACTGTCTCACATCGCCCCACTAAACCCTTTCCCATAAATCTTCGCAATTTGTGAAAAACATTTATTTACTTTCGGCATAGGCGCTTGCCTTCTCTGTGCTTCCCATTGTTAAGGTCCTATGGCGTCTGTGTTAGATTAATAAATGAATATTGAATATTATTGGAAAGATACTGACAGAGCAAAACCAATTTCTGTGAGAAGAACTTGCCCCGTTATCACTTCACCTAGCACATACCCACGGAGAATAGTCTGGTTTCGAGCCCAGTTCCAAGATTTGAGAGTCCGGCGAGTAAGGTCTTCAGCTGTTTGAAGGCCATAAGTTCGTAACAGTACGGTAAGTGGCTGACGAAATGTTACAGTAAATGTGTAAAATTTAATGACGTTCCTGATGTACAAATATACAAAACTTAGCAGTTCCTCATTCAGGGTTTCTATGCTTCCACTGTGCATTCAGACAGCTTTCTACATATTCTTTCATATACGTCTTCTTACTAAAAATCCTGTTCATTCTCCACATAAAACACAATTTTGTGGTTAAGAATGTGACGTAGGGCACGTGAGCCTAACGTGGTTAATAACTTAACACCTGTTTTGAAACATGCCTAATCCTACTTCCTGTATTTCACCAAGTGAAACAAATCATTTCTCACATGACGGTATTTGCCAAGCATCGTCACATATTCCTAATATATAGTGCTACCGGCAAGGCAAATGCAATTATATATGGTAGATGTAACACACAACTGATGGCAGTACTTTCAGTCCGAACATTCTACAAAAGAAACCTCACACAAACACACACACACACACACACACAGACACACACACGGAGCGATTTGCCTCAAGCATATCTCCAGCATACGCTTGACGCACCAACTGGCTATGTGTCTAACAAAACTTCACGGCGTCACATGCCAGAAGACAATAACCTCCACATTCATCCCCCTGACCTTTATTACGCTGAGACTCCGCTAAATATATATATCCGTATTTCAATTCAAGTTAACAGACCTAAAATTTAGTTTTGGAAAACTCAAAACCTGAATCAAGTTACAATTCTAGCTCTGGCAGAAGGATATTGAAAGACCTTAACTTGGAGACGTCTGAGGAAGGGGGGTGTAGTTAGTTGAAGGGGAACTACATACACGTTGTGTTTATTGATATTTTAAGCAAATTCCATACGGTGCACTCCAACAAGTTAGGGAATGTACTTATAGAGTAACGCTTTGGCGTGTTCGCCTTATCAATGTGGTAGTGCTAATACAAAAATGCCTTCTGTGTGTATTGTTGGGCTGCATGTCACTGTCAACTATTTAAAGATACTGTGTATGGCATAACCATGCTTTTATGGTACTTTTGTGTCACTAGCAACAATAAAATATGCGTAGGTCTGCATTTGAAGTGTCCGATGCTGCGATGAAACAAAAGAATGTTCGTTTGCTCATGGTCTTCTGTAGACGTACAGTCTGGCTAAACAGAGCGTAATGACAGTCGTTGCGCAGATTCTCAGCTTTTGTGTTGCCTTAAAACATTTTATCATATCAGACGTAATTAGTAATTTAAAAGGCATAGAATTCAAATACTATGAATGTGTATGTCTCTATTATTGTTTCAATTATCACGCATGCAAATCACATCTTTTCCACGGGACATTATATTATCGTTTCTGGCCTGTCTGTTTGTGACACATTTTTTCACAATAGCTCATATATACTCAAGATATTCGGAAAAAAATACGCTGGATATAAATTTTGTGTCTTGATTTTCCCTACAATTTATATGAAAACTTGGCATTGTAATCACGATTCAGCGACACGTTATCATAAATGCATATAGCCCTTTATGTAATGTACCCATTTTTCTTGAGCGATTTTAAGGAAACTTGAATTCTTAAATAAATTTGGAATAATCCTCAGATAGGATATGTCATAAAAATCAGTCCAATGGAAGATCAGCTGTTCGATTTGGACGAAGAAGCAGACAGACGGTTGGCCAAATTTTTCTGAAATGACAAATGCTGTGACAAGTAGAGAAAGAGTCGTCGGTCTAAATTGTAAATTAGCCTGTCCTTTAAATCTTTATAACAATAAAATCAGCAGGTGTGTCTTTGTGCAAACCATCTACGTCGTAAGTGTCCAACACCTTATGGCAGTACTCCAGACCAGTTATTGTGGGCTGGTTCGTGGGCAGTTCATGAAAATATAACAATGAGTGGTACACTTAACAGACCTACATATCGCGTAATCTTCGCCCTAGTTACATGATTTACAAGTGTAGTTGCAGCCGCACAGTACAAAGTGCGGGCCACATGCGGCCTGTCAGCGAAAATTTCTTGAACATTGAGAAGAGATTAAGGTATTTAAGGTAATGTTTGTTGCTTTTCTATGCTCGGTATATACCTTTATTACCGCCAGTAATGCTCACCAGATCCGTCGAAGGCAAACGTACCCTGTAACAACTGATGATGGAAACGTTAACAAGAACATTACAGTGTCCATACAATCGCTAATGCCCGGCTGTGTGTTTACGGCTAGCAGTTCGCTCCTGGTTGCCGTAAGAGACTTTGCCGTAAGAATGTTTGGAGGGGAGATTCAGACAGCCGCTAGCGAAGGCTACGCTACAGGATATGTTGCTTGAAAGAGCACGTGGCGCTGTCTGCTTGATCAGGTTAACTTTATACACTGCAGTCGCTTCATTCGTTAGAGACTGTCGCCGCCGTGGCCAATTTACACAAATCAATTCTAAAGATGAATACCACCGTGTAAACATAAAATTATGCACTCCGTATGGCTGGCAAAAGTGGGAAGCTGGCTGAAGGTAGCGTTGTTCTCAAAATAAAGCAAACATTCAAGATGCTGTGTACATGCGGGTGCAATAAATCCAAAACCTTTTGCAACGAATGTCTTCAAAAACGGCGCTGCAGCACTTGCAGACACCATCATATATAAACTGTGTAAAGTGCGTCACGACCGTCTGAACACAACTCCACTGTCCAATGCAGAAGATACTAAAAAATGAAGAAAAACATGACAATGGATATGAGGCTGTGCAGGCAAAGGGAACTTACAAAGCAAAGGAAGAAACTGCCGAAATCGAAAAAGATGTCTAGAGAGGTAGCTGGGGAAATGTATTTGCATTTCGGACCCCATTAGTATGAGTTTCCTACTCAAAATATTTGTGTAATTTCGTCACCCGTACTGTAATTTGTCGTCATTAGACAGGCACCATATTCGCAAGATATTGTTCTGAATAACAGACCTTACCCATAACCACGTATACCCACTCTCCACAGTCACTACATATAGTGAGCTGCTATTACTAATCTATTGGTTTTGTGGTGTGCCATTTGCAGTTCAATATAAATACAGCAAAGGCAGACAGCAGGCAGTCTCCAGACAGTCTGCAGTTCTCAGATTCTTGTTGCCAGAAGTTACGTTATGCCCAGACGCCCTGTAAGTACGTACATCGCAGCCATGTTTCTGTGTATCTAAGCAGTACAGAAACTCAAAGCGCAGTTACGTAAGTAACTTCTTAATTGCAGCGTCATGTGCAAGATGTAAATACGCACTGAACATTTTACTAATGGGGGCAAAAAATTGTTTTTAAATTTGTAGGAGAGAAGTCCATAAGACATCGGAAGAAAAAAGGGAAGTCACAAATTCTTTTAGACTTATAGGGCTATTAATGCATAACAAATCCCGTCACAGGCACGAATATGAATAAATTAAAGTACTTTAGGTTTGCCCATTCCGTTCATATTTAAGGTCGATGTATTCAACTTATTACAGCAACCTTGTAATTTATAACCTGTCACTGGCAATGTGTGCGAACTGTGGAATATTGCGCTCTGTGAAGATGGTACGCTTTTGTCGAAACATGTCAGAACTTCGGGTTTAACACTCATATGTAAGTAATAATGTGCATTTGGCTGGTAAAAAAATGGAGTACATTGAAATTAAAAAATGTTTCTGTTCGTTTCTTAAGCGTAACTTTTATAAAGCTCTTTCAAATAAAAGTTTGCCACACTACACAATAGATATATTTTCGTACAAAGCAAGCTGTGTACAGAAACATATACGTAAGTCTGTGTTCTCAATGAAAAACAGTGTTCCTTTTCTGATTCACGAACAGAAAAGCCATTGATTCCAGCCATTGATATATACTCGCTAGTGAACCTCTTTTTATAGTCATGAAATCATTCGTACAATGTGATCTCCGTATCCCTGGCTTTCCAGGGGTCTGAATAAGTATTCGTGTGATATTTTGTCAAATGCAGATGCGAAGCTTAATGCAACCAGACATATACCGGAATTCCTCATTTCCCCGAGGGCAATAACATCATGTATTCCGACGGTGGCAACCACAATGTTGCGCACTGTCGTGCTGCTTGTTTGACCTGGATGTAACAAGACATCCAGCGTCGGTTTTGGACGATTTGGTAAGAGCCTTACTAGGATCTTGTACTCGGTATTCAAGAGTGTTATGGGCCGATAATCCGACACAACTGTCGGTGTCTCCTTTTTCAGAATACGCACTATTGCGCATTGTTTTTGTCCTTTTGCGTACTGTTCCTTGGAACATGTAATTGTATATCGCCACGAGTTCCCCCTTCATGACAAAACAAGCCCCACTTATAGCATTCTACGGGAATTCGGTTGTCCCCAAGGCACTTTCGGGGAGCCTGCCATAGTTCGGTCTCCGTAATGGGTGTTTCCAAACCGTCCTTCCACTCCGCCGGTGCCGTCGCCACCACCGCTGTACATAGTTTCTCTACTCAATGCCTGTCCACTGGGATGCGACTATATCCATCTTTGTGTGACGCAACGAAGGTGTGTGCTATCTTCCCGTGCGCTGTATGTGTGGTGCCTGTGTGGTCCTATATTTTTGTTATGTACCTTCCACTCCTTTCTCGCATTTCCAGTAAGTATGTACACGTCTGTTGTACGGACATGAGAGGTGACTGTACTTGCTTCATGGCATCTAAAATCAAAATGTCCAGATAAATATTGGGAGAAATGGTTTACGAATTTAAGATTTTCGGGGATTGAATGAGGAGGAATATTGTGTTTTATGCGTGCCAGCTAATGTTAGGATAAACGTAATGGGCCTATTTAGGCACCGCGCCTTTAAGACATACAAACTTGTGTGGCAGTAGGAGGAAACCTTTCCCCTGCCGGCTGTTTTACCCAAGGACAAAGGCTACTCAGTACCCATTGGATCGTACAGGCGTGGGCCGCTATGCCAGTGTGGTTGAAATGGCTAATAAAAAGGGCGGTACACTTTTTACCAACTCAATTTCATCCTCGATAGAGCTTATATTTTCCTTTGTTATCGTCTTTAGTTCAATCCGCGTTTTAACTAACTAACTAAATACCTTCAGGGATCGCAGTCCTTCTTGAGCAGCTAACAGGTCTTCGGCTATCCAAGAAATTCGGCTCATTTTATGCAATCCGAAGTTTCAATACCGCTTCTACAAGAGCCTGCCACTTGTCCCCGTCCTAAGATAGATCAATCCAGTCTGTACCCCCCTTCTCGCTTCTTGAAGATCCGTTTTGAAATCATCCCCACAACCACGTCTGGGTCTTACAAGCGGGCTCCTTCCCTCAGGTCTCCTTATCCAAATCATTTAAGCACGCGTCTCTCCTTTCTCGCATAGGTGCAACAAGCCCCGCCAATCTCCTTCTCCACGATTTGATGACCCGAATTATATTTTATGGTGAGTACAGGGCATTAAGCTCCTCTTCATGTAGTCTTCACCACTACGCTGTTCCCCTTTCCCTATTAGGGCCAAATATTCTCTTCAGCACCACATTCTCGATTACCCTTAACCTGTGTTCCTCCATCGCTGTGACAGACCAAGTTACACACCCATGTAAAAGGAGGAAAGTTACACATCTGCATACCTTAGTCTTTATACTTTTGAACAGCAACCCGGAAGACAAAAGGTTCTGCACCAAATATTAGCAAACATACCCGACTTCAATCTGTTCTTAATTTCTTCACGAAAGAAATTTAGATTTGTTGGGGTCGTTCCCAAATATTTGAACTCTCCCACCTTTTAAAAGGGTTTATTATCAATTTTATGTCGTGATTTTGTCCTGCATTCTGTTCTCGAGACATGACCATATACTTAGCTTTCTCAGAATTTACTTCTAGACCAATCTCCTTACTAGCGACTAATAAAGGTTCTGTTTTCTGCTTTACAGTTCATACATGTCTGCCCGATATATTAACATCATCAGCATAAACTAGAAGCTGATGTGTGCCGTCTATTTTCAAGCCTTCCTGGTTTGTTTGAACCCTCCTAATGGCATACCTGGGATCATAGTTGAAAAAAGATGATGACAAAACATCTCGTTTTTTCAAAGTATTCTTACTACGAAACGTGTCAGACAGGTGTTTGCTTCACAGACTCTGTTATATGTTCCATTTACGAGTAGACAAATTTTTTAGCCTTACTATTTTCTAGGGGATACCAAACTCAAACATGATATTATACAAGACCTAAACTAAACCAAAAAACTAAACCATAGGCTTTCTTGACCTCTACAAATAGGCGATGCACTGCCTCATTTTATACCCGTTTTATTCAAATTATTTCACTGATGCTACATATAAGATCAGTAGTTGACCTGTTATTCCGCAATTTACACTGACGACTACCAGTAATTTCCTGTGGATATAGAAATATACTTGACAGAGGATGCTGGATAGAATTATGTATGTAGTTGGAAAAGTGCTGTGCCTCGATAATTACAACAATCTGTTGTGTCGCCCTTGCAAAAAACAGGTACAATGATTGACTCGTTCCACTGATCAGACAATTCCTCCTCATTCCAAATAGAATTAAGGAGTTTATGGGTCCAAGACCGAATTGTCCTACACCTGCTTTAGTTCTGTTGAAATCTGATGAATTCCATTGGTGTTTTTATTACAAAATCTAAATATATAAATATTAAATGAAAACCAATTAGACTCTGTCAAACACAACATATATTTTTGTAGACACAAAACAGTCACATGTTCTGGTTAATCAGATAACCGTCACTGGGCTACATATTTAAGATGATGAAAAATAGAATTTTACAGCTGAAATGTTGTTAGGTTGAGATTTCAATCTTTACATTTTTACCTCTAAAAGCGATGTAAGGATTTAATAACTACAAACGTATAGAGGATATAAATATACATAATATATAATTACGGATCTAAAGTAGTTTTGGGGAATATATCAGAGGAAGTATGCTTGTAGAGAGACAGATTGTAGTTCCTACTTGAAACACAGTAGCGTGAATCACCTTGAAATATATAAACACTGAGCGCCAGGATTCTTTTATTCTGTCTTATGCATTAGTAAATTAATGAATTTTGAAGTATTCATCCTGAATAATGGATTACACTTTCTCTTAAAGCAGAATTTTCTATTTCAAGTCGCAACATTACTGCAGATCCGCTGGAATTATACTGTTACCTGTTTGGTAAAAACAATATCTTGTCAGTACGTCTACAAAGCCAGAAACATAGAGCATTCACATAAAGGTATTGAAACGAGATACAAAAATCGGACCCTGAACAGAGAACTTATACTTCAAACAGTGCGCATTAGCTTTTTAAATAAAAATATTGTAGTCCATTTCATATTTCTCAAAGGCAGATTACAAAATTTTTAAAAACATCTAAAGCAGAGTGATTATTTTATTTGTACCTTTGTCCATACTGTAGTTACGCACTTTGTATGCGTGCCACAAAGGACATATATTTAAACATACAAATCAGCGTTAAGCCATTATTTTTCCTAAAAAACACACTTTTTTCTGTGAGATTGAAAACGAACGTGTAGCATTTCTATTCCTTTCATGTTTCAAAACGTTACTACTGTTTTAACTGAGGTGCTCGCACCGCCCCCATATACTATACAAAATCCTATCACACTCTTGTGTATATATTTATTGCGCATATTGGCAATTAAAAATATGGCGACATTATACCTCTTTGTACTTCTGAACCATCCGATGGATATAAAATTCGCTACGATTTTCAAGCCGGTAGATGCAAAATTCCTTTGTATCTTATAAATTCTGCCGCCAGTGATCGTAAAGGAATTGCAATAGGGTTTTATAAAATGAGGGCGACACCTAATCTGAGGCGCTAGAAATATGCAGCATCTGTGAATATAATGCACTGTCAGAATTTAAACAACCCGTATGGTGGTGCCCGGCCATCCGGGCAGGCTATGAACATGCATTTACGTGAGTAAATTCACCAACTGGTGCATTTTTTTAATCGCTGTTTTTTTTGGGACTTATTTCAGCGTCCAATGACGCCATCTGCAATTGATTTTAAAGGGAATTAAAAGAAAAATGTACATAATTTAGAGATTGTATATATATTTTAAACATTATCCAGTGTGGGTGTTATGTATCTTTTATACGCACTCCTATTGGAACTATTCTCCTGACAGTGCACAAGTGAACTACAAAATTCAAACTGTTGTGAACCATATAGGCGTCCTGTGCTAGTTACAATGAATATCACCCTGATGATGACGTCATTGTACACCGAAACATGTCGGGAAATAACAGTGCTTAAAAAAGTGCATTAGCTGGTGAATTTACACATATAGTGAAAATGCACGGTGAAAACAATATAAAAATCCATTTACGAATTTAGACCCAGCGCGCACTGGCAACTTTTGTTGCTCAGCTGTTTAGTTGCCTGGATGGAGAACATTTGTCTATACTAGAGCGCGCGCACAGGCAAATTTCTGTTGCGGCAACTTAAAAGTTACAACCTGACCCCTTCTCGAGGCAACGGAACTGTTGCCCGTAACAACAGGACGCACATATTTCAGCCTGTCCGCGCACACTGACAAGAAAACATTTTCTTGCTGTGTGCTGTAAAGTGAACAACCCTTACGTAATTTGTCACGCGGCTATGTCTGTCTTCGAAGACGTGGAAAAGTTAATACTGGAGGTGGAGAGAAGACCACCTCTGTATAAAAGAAATATGAAAGAATACGGTGACAAGAGTTTGAAAGAGGAACCCTGGAACGAAGTTTTCGAGTCAGTCGTCACAAACATGAGTGAGCTTCCCGCTGAACAGAAATCAGCAAAAGGCATGTTAATTTTACTCTTTCCTGCTTTGCTTGCAGATATGGCTCGTTATTAGGTTATTGCTGAGGTGGAATTAAGGTCGAATTCACTTTTGTGAAAGTTAACAAATGGCAGGTGGCTTTGCCCGGACTCTTGTTGAAGTTTCGGCTCAACCAATCACAGTCAGATCAAATTGAAGCCATTGTATATGCCAATAGAAATGTGGGCAATGTCAAATTTAAAAAAAAAGAAACACCCAACTCCCAGTGGTTTCGCACTCACGAAATTATCACATCTGTAATCAAAGTTTGAAAACAAAACGGAAGGAAATTTTAAGTACATAAGACAAAGTCTTTTATGGAAGAAATTTCTCTTCCGGTGGCACAGACAGCTGTAGTTGAGAATTTTCGTAAGTAATTCGTGGCCAAAAAAGCACTAGCAATTTATCAAAATTTTCTATACTCATCCTGAAGTATTCCTCCACAGTTTCTTAAATACCCATGGAATTTATAAAACTGCCCGTTTAAAAGTCTTTTACTGACTATTGGATATATTCAGTGTCGCTTTTTGCTTTGAACTTTCCTTATTCTAAGGAGAAGCGCACATAGACATGCTGTCTCTGTGATGTCCATTACGTACTGAAAGAAACAAGCTGCACATACAAGCAACTGTCTAGTTGCAGTGAGCGCGCTTTCACTGTGCCACCACCGGCAACTTTTCTATCACCGCAACAGTTTAGTTGCCAGTGTACGCATAGCCTTACCGTGGAATCCCAGCAACCCGTGGGATCGAGGCAAAATTCATGTATGCAGTTACTGTGGAAACCCCACTACCCGAGCAAGGAAGGTGCAACCATTTACTTAGTTGCCTTTGAAACTTCGCGACCAACTCCTTGACGTGGCTCGTTCCATGACAGCACCGACAAAAGCTGAGTCTGCCCGCTCCCAACATTAATGCTGTAACAAACCTTGCTCTGCTTTAGTTAACAAAATTCCTTTTTCACAGCCGTCGTTTTCCTTCCGAAAGAACATGGTAATAACTTGAATGTCTGTGAATGTGTGTAGCAGGATGAGGAAGTAGGAAGAATTCCCCGTAACGCACAAGGTAGCTTGATAACTAGGGCAAAGAATCGGATGAGATTGCGCCTCCCGACACTGCACCGTGACCTATGTAGGGGTGCTAATGCTGTATAGCCTATATTTACAGTCAGGTGACCTGATCTAAACAGGTTCAAATTTATCACTTAGGATTAGTGTTCTACACATTTGTGATACATCAGCTGTCCCTAATAACAGTGCAATTCAACAATTCTGTTCACCTGGTGTTCTCAGCAATAAGGCATAAATGTCATCCTCACACTTAGCCAACACATTCTGTGTCATCATTGCAAAGAATGTTTATGTTCTCAGGCACTGCTGTACATGTAAAGTGTTCATCAGTCATGCAGAAACTGCTGACACCATGATGGAGAAATGGTGAGGAGTCGACTGGGTACAAATAAAAATATCGGTCGGCAGCTTTCGATGGTGTATCGACAAATGATCCTGTGCCCTTGGAGGTGGCAACAGCATGTCCAGTAGCTGTCGTATAGTAAACATGTGACTTCAACAGTTAATATATATTCTCGACCTGGGGTTTAGATTTGTTTCGTGAGTGTACGTCATCATTATCAGACTTCCCTCTCCTTCTCCGGAAATCGTTTTCTCCAGCTGCCCTGGCCTACATGCTTTATCCCTAGATAAAGATACTGTCTGAATTAACAATTTCGGGAATGTCCACGGGCTCTTTTTAATCAATTAACATGGACCGCTTTAGATACGTGTTCTCCAGTACAAGCTCTATAGATTGGAAGCGAAATCTTTTATTCAATTTCAGATGGACACTTATAAGGATATGAATATTTATTTCGTGTACAAGGTTTGTGACAGGGATCATGCAAATAGACTTTCCGTAATTACGAATAAATATGGCGGCGCCCATCTGAGCGTTTTGCGACATTTAAATCAAGATAAGGGTGAGATATCAATTTTTAGTTACAAAGTATAATACCCGACATACAAACACAATGTATCAGTGTTACACAGGCACAATTTTACCTGCGTTAACTGCAGTTAATGCAAGTCCACTTGTAAGCAAATTATAGAAATGGCGCCTCCTTTACGCCAGTGTATGAAACATGAATACGGAATATTGTCTGCCTTTAGCTACGCTACAATAATCAGTAACTGAACAGCCGAAGGAAATTCCAAGAATCATATGTATTGCCTAGTCGTCATGTTGTGAACTTCAAAATTTCAGCAGAACATTGATCGTGTTCAATTATATCAGGAAAATTTTGCATGCATATATATTAACACTAAGAAAAATGATTTGGGGAGAAGTTGAAAATTTTCCATATCCAAGACACGGGGCAGACACCTGGGGTAAATTTATAGCTCCTCTCATTCTTTACCTCAATGCCAAGTGGAGGAGAGTACCCCCGCCGCTTTACTGCCGGAAAATATCCCCCGTACCCAGAGCAAGTTAAGCAAGCATTTTGGAGAAGAAAGAAATCACTTTACTATACCGGGATTCAAACCCAGAACTCCAGCCCGTAACCTAGTAGCTATATGGACTTTTTGTGTAATATTTTGGTCTACTTAAACAAAAAATTGTGCATACTTTAACATTCCATGCAAATCTTTTTAGTCTGTTTCATTACAAATTGACTGGTTTTTCTCGCGTGCAAACGACGTGTCGCATAAAGCTATGTCGCTATAAACAGCTTTGGCTGTATCCGTGTGTCATGCTGCTTAGTGACATTAAGCAGGGGCAGTGCAGTCGGTGTAGTGAATACGCTACGGGCTGGACGGTCCGGGGTTCGAATCCCGGTGGAGGCAAGAAATTTATGTCTTCTCCAGGACGTCCAGAAGGTCCTGGGGCCCACAGCCGCATATTCAATGGGTTCCGGGGTTATTTTCCGGAGGCAAGGCGGCCGGGGCGTGAAGTTAACCACTCACCAGCAGCTAGTGCTCAGGTTAAGAATGAACGGGGATGCATTTCTGCTCCCCCTCAATGCCTTCATGACACGGAGACGGAGAATTGTGCCTTTACCGTCGGATGTTATGAAGACGCTGTCTGTGGGAACATTACTCGAGCAGCAGGATGCGCACGGAATAATGTGTTCTCTTAGTATCGTAACAAATTAACAATTTTTTGGTTTTCCCAGTGTGACTACAGTTGCCTACACAGGCTTTTTGCAGGCGTTTTGTATTTGTCTAATATGAGACGAATTCCATAAAATAATATGCAAAGGAACTGACTTAAAATCGAATCCACTTATGGCACAGGAGCATTAATAATTTTCCAAGCATTCATTCTTCCATACATTTATTCACTACTTTCACCTATCGCTATTACTTTCCAATACAGAGTGTGAAGGACGGACGTACCGATACTGTGAATATGTATAAATATATATATATATATGAACTAGTCATTTCTGATTGTGTTTTCCTGGTTTCTTCCAATGAAATTTCGTGTTGCGGTAAACGCCAGGGTCTGATTCATTCCTTGATAGGACCGGATTTTGAATATTTCAGACACACTTCACACATTTGTGATATGCTTAGAATTGCATCTGGCCTTACGAGACTCCACGCTGTTTCATTTCACTGCTTTGAATTTGTTGCAGCAAGTGAACCTGTCCTGCAGAATTACTGTTCTGCTGGTGCCTGCAGTGGAATCCGTGGGAAAATAACGTGGCACGACTGAGGCGACGATCCACTAGGCTGCAACCTTATAAATCAGCGTATGGAAGGAAAAACCTGCTAGCCCTAGCTAGTTCGGGTCTCCTTGGTTTCATATTTACGGCTAGGTAGCCTAGACAAAAATTGTGCCGTAGGTAAGATTGCGGGTAGTGCATGGGGAAAGGGGCAGATGGTGCATCGTCTGTAAAGAGAAACCTCCCTTTGCACTAAAACCCTGTGTGAAATCCCAATCCACTAGCCTTCCTACAGCAGTAAACTTTCCATGGAGGATCAGGGCCTTCTTTCTCTAAGCACCGATTCAAACACTCAGTAGGATGCTCAATTATGGACGCGGCCTGAATCACAACGGTCAATCCAAACTACCCAAAACGGACTTTAATCCATCAAAACGTAACCAGATTTTCTGTATTTATCAGAGTCATTTCTTTCTTTCCTTTCTTATTTTCATTTTTCAGAAAGAAACATATTTCAGAAAATGCCGAGGAGACGAGGAAAGCCACTAACCAGCTAACACCATGCAACAAACCCTTTCTTGACTAGCTGATAGTCACTCAGCAGGTAACAAATTTCTTGGTCTACATAAATGTCACTCTACCCTTGGTCGATAATGAAATGTCAGCTGTAAATGCGTCTTCTTTCCCTTCTTTCCAAGTGCCATTTCTGAACTTCTTTATAGGCTTATAATACAATACTCCTTTGACTATTATCCTTTCAACTTAGTCTAGGTATTTTAAGTTGCACTTAATCTCATGTTTTAAAATTAGAAGTACTCTATCACAAACAACTTTAGACGCAAAGGTAATTTTCCTAAGATGAACCAAGAGTGGGGCCTTTCTTCACAAGGCGCAACAAGTAACATGCACAAGAGGCGTGCAATGAAGTGTAATTTGTGCTCAATGAGAGTGGAACAATTTATCAAAGAGAAAACGTTTGGTGTGTTACTGAGAATGTACGTAAAGATTTTGTAGGGGCGTTCGCAAAATTGCGAACAGGGTCTTGAGCTTCTTTATGTCTGTCCGTCACTCTGCATGAAACAATTCCGTTGCCACTGGAAGGATGTTCATGAAATTTAATATTGACTATTTTTCGAAAATCTGTCGAAAAAATAAGTTTGATTAAAATCTGAGAAGAATAAGGGGTACTTTACATGAAGAATTGTGAAAATTTAAGATAATGCCTTGCTGAATTTTTCTTATAAGAGAAATGTTCAGGACAAAATTTGTAGAGGAAATCAAAAACACATCTTTTGTTCAATAACGTTTTACAAAAATTGTGTCTTTTACGAGAAAATATGGATCAATATGGAAGAGGAAGGCACACCAAAGATGACAATATAATGTAGAGCAAGCGCTTTGCTTCCTGGGTAAATAAGGCTACAGACACACAGAATATATTTTAATTATTAACTTTCCACGGGAACAACGTTTAGACGAATGCGTTTCGTTTTCACTTTGTACGTTAGTTGCCTCTCTTGTTAAACATACCCCATAACACGTTTAAAACGCAGTTGAAATAACACTTTTAAGGATGAACTCAGAAACTTGCGGTATAACGGTCAGGTTGCTGTCTGTTTTCACGATTTGCTAGCTGTTGTCTTTGTCTACGTACTACACGTTCGATTAACGCCAAACCTACACGGAACTCTTCTTTAAACGAGCAAATAATACTGCACAGAACGCAGAGAATTGTGGCTATGCAGCACGATGTCTTTCGCTCTAAGGTGCTCAGTTCCGCTTTAAAGTAACTGTGTAGGCGACGTTCCAATCTAATTGATCACGGTTATGATTCCTTATCACACTTTCATTATGAAGTGAGGACACACCTGGGTGAATTTGCTGATAATGGAATGGCCATAGAATCCATAAAATATGACCTCCAGGATCATCAGATTTCATAAAAATGAATTTTCTTGTAAGCGTTTGTTAAGGACAATGCCCCTTTTCCCTATTTGCCGAAGACACTGGAAAAGCTGCAGATACGGATCACCAAAGCTGGTGTGAAAATTTACCACGATGTTCTGCAAAGGTGTGGCAGGACGCTGGTTATCGATTTGATGTTACTCGATCCAGTTGTGGCTCTGACATCGAAATTCATTGATCAGTGACAGTATTCTTTGGAGACGATCTCTTGCATAATTTGGTTTTCTTATCTGTACTTTATATGTGTTCTCGGTAATATAACATTAGATGCTTTAGGTATTTAGTGACATCCTGTACTATGTTCATTAATATTAAAACGTTCTTTATCAACAAGAATGTTATAGGAAGCAAGAGAATTTTCTGATTCGCATAAGGGAAATTCCAAACTAATATCTCGGCATGAAAACTAATTCTTGTAACTCAAGTTATGCGTGTTTTTTGTTGTGAATATCCCCGCAGCAAATGCTATGGACACAGAGCAGCCTTGAGGATTATTGTGCAGGAATGCTATAAAGATGATTAGTTTTTTCCATTTTTCCTTGTAATTGAAAAGCGGTGGAGTGGAAATGACAAGGCAAACTTAAGTACTGGAGGAAACTATTTCCAATGCCACTTTGCCCACCACAAATCCCACATGGACTGACCCAGTATTGAACACGGGTCTCTGCGGTGATAGGCTGGCTACTAATCGCCTGAGCTATGACACGACGTGGTGTTACTCAGTAACTAGAGGAAAATGAGGGTACGGGACCTCACATTAAGCCATGAGCACCCTGCATCACGTTTCTCTCTAATTCTATTTTTATTGGTAATCCCCAAGTAATGCCATATTGCGAGAGCTTGTCAGTTACTGGGAGCGTCCTTGACATTCCGTAAACAAGCAGCTGAGTAGCCAACCACGTTTTACGGTACTTCGTAAACTTAGGGGAAAAAGAGTTTTTGGAAGGCCAAAGAAAATTTGCCATCAGAACGTAGCTGGCTGCATGTCTTTCTTGTGATAAGTTATTTGTTTCTTGATAGTGTTGATGATGATGATGATGATGATGCTAGTAATGATGATGGTTGTGTTAATAGAGAATTTGTTTATATTTTTCTTACATGTCTAATGTAAATGTGTAATGTCTGTTGAAAATTACATTATATATATGTCAATGTTGCTACATATTCTGTCTTCAGGCAACCCATATGTTCCATGTTCAAGTGCAGGCCAAATATACAGGTATGTTCTCTTAGCTCGATATTTTATCAAAATACCACATAACCTACCGCATATGTTTTAGTGGTTATATCTCACTCTTTACGTAGGCTTTAACCAGGCAGTATGTATAGTATTCTTAAATTGTTCCTAATTTTTATATGCGTTTCAATGCTGCATCAGAATCCAAAGTCATGGAACGAAATTGGAATATCATAATTGCGCTGTGAATAAAACTTCCGGAGACACACTTTGTGCGCTGTTTTAAAGTGGAAGCATAAAAATGTCAGAATGTAACCTTGATCCATCTTTTTGGCATGTGGAATCTATTGGACATAATAAATGATCGGCCACTGGTCTCTCATTGAACTAATTTTATGGTCGATATTGTCCATCATACAGGTAAGACGGAAGGTAAAGGCAAAGGTAAAGGGAGGGTTGTTCGTGTGCGTAATATGCACCGTGATATGGTGCCAAGTTTAGGCAACTTGGTCAGCCTCACGCTCTAGCCGATTTACCCAAAGCATGCTTTGCAATGTGGAGGTTACTGTTGGCGACGCAGTTGTCAGGGATGTAACCTGTGTTGTCCTGCTAGTAGCTTAGTCACTATACCCACTGAGCTGTCCCGGCTGCTGGGGGAAAGAGGACAGCAGTTGCTTCGATGTATGTGCTGATAGGTTACATGATTACCCGGAAATTTAACATTACGCAATTAATTTCGTTTCCATAATGTTTACAGCCGCTTATGAATTCTCTTATCATCGTTACTTTTTAAGACTTCATTTTTCTGTTTCTGACAAGAGAAACCCAATTCCAAGCAGTAATCGTGAATTAATACTGTCTGATCCGATGTCTTCAACAAGCCACATGTATGTTTATTGTCTAGATAATCATCATCATCATCATCATCATCATCATCATCATCACCAACATATTTACTAATACAATAACATTTTTGAACGGCATCAGGATCTACTGAACTACAGAATGGTATTTTCAAGTCAGATATTTCACAAGACTTATGGATCTGCATTGCTGGAATTCTGCTTTCTTATTAATTCCGTCTAGAATTTGTTTTTAACAAACAAATGCGAAAGTAAGAAACTGTCAGTGCCGCCTCAAAATGAGGCCAAGGTAAGCTAACATATTAAATGTACTTTCCTCCGCCTCCACCTGATGCAGGGCTATCGATTTCAACCTTTGTTTAAGGACACGTCTTAGGAAACTTTTATTGCTTCCTCTGAAAGAAATTATTCAGCCTCAAGAACTAATAAGTAAAATTTTTAGCGTTTTTTAAAGATTAAGGTGCTGTGATGTTTACTGATTACATATTTTTACTCTATATAAGTACGATTTTTCGCATGAGTACAACGAGTTTTTAAAATTTTAATTTTTACCAGACACAGATTCCACTGTTTCCGCTCTCTAGGCTATACCGGCAACTTCATGTGGGCAAATAGTCACCACCAGCTTCCGTTCTTCGTTGAATGTGAGAGACGGAGTCCCACATTCATAATAACACGCATTAATCCTTATTATGATAAACAGCAAAGAAGAAAAACAAATATTCTGCACTCAAATGTACCAGTCATTCTTCGAATTTTTTCTGTTTAGCCTTGTTACATCACACTATTCGGAAATCTGCGGCTATGCGCTGTATTTGTACTTGCACCTGATAGGCGAAACCACACCAATTTTTTCCTTTCCCTTTATGCCACTCTTCCCGTTTGTAAAGGTCAAAGTGTTTAAGTGTGTGGTTTATGTAATTCCCTTGTTCACTCAGCGGCCAGTCTCCGCAGGAACAACATCAGATTTAGGTTTCGGGCTTTGCATTCCAAAATTATATTGCGACAGCGGAGGTTGTTGAAGCTCTCGGGAGTGCTTTGGGCTGAATTTTTATATTTTTTCTGGAAGACCATTATTAAACTATAGCTGTTATATGGAGCCTGCTTTCAATTTGCGATGCATATGCTTAAAATGATGTGTGGTGTTAAGATGTACAGTAAATTTTTATACGCCAGTCTGTAAGTGTTAATGTTTTGTTTGGTTTAAGTGTTGATTGTGAGTAAATAGATGTATTTGACTTTATGTGTGATGTATGCTGGCGGCTCCATCAGTTTGTATGTTCGATTCACAGTGAGTGATTTAAATTTTGTTTTGCTAAAACACATAAGAAACGGGGGTGGTTGGAAGTTGGAACATGTTGTAAATTCATGAATTTGTGATTCTTTGGTATTGTTTTCAGCTACAGAATTTCCGTTGGGCTTCTTTTTAAAAGTTTTATTAGATATCTTTTAAGTTGCAATCTTATCGTCTCTTGTTACCGAAAATTCCATGTTCGAAACCGGATGAGGTTTCGGGACATCATTAATTCAGTATGAGAGGGATAATTGGATTCTTTAGAAAGCAAGTTAGTTAGAAATAGAGACTAGCGTAGGAAGGGGAAATGCCTTCGGCAGACCCCAGTCAAACATTTTCAGCTGTCAGAAAGCATCAGATTTCCTCAATAAGCCGCTTTGTGAAATGTAGTACTTGACAGGTTTTTCGATACTAATTTTCGAATAGGAGAATACGTACGGCCACGCCCCGATTTGTTCAGTAATATTGAATATGGGTTTCTAGCATTATATCACAGAGTAAAGCACGACTTTAGGAATAGCCAATGAGGATGTAGAATACGAAAATCTGAATTTCGGCCTATGGCGTTTCGAGAAATTTGAATTTCTGCCAATAGGGTAGAATTAGGTAGCATGGAGGGGGTAATTACTTGTAGGGAGACCTGTTGATCTGGCTGTAAATGAGAAACAATGCAGATTCGGCATTCGGAGAAGGCGGACACAAAGCTAAGTGCTCCGTAAGTTTTGGCTCTTTCCACAACAAAATTATAATTAGGAAATACGGAATGAAGTGTTATACGTAAAGCCGGCCATTTAAATTGGTGATCTGAAATTGTATCAGTCTTAAACTTAAAGAGCTTCGCAACACTTGAGACTGACAGAAACTGTGCAGTAATAGTGTTTATTGGTGAACTGAATCAATAAGTTACTGAAGAACCTCCAAATCAAAAGTATCGATAATTCACGCCTAATAGCATTCACCGAGGTGAATTCACTACGCACCACAAGGAATACACCCGCGATATAGCCACGCGCTTCAACCAGCACCTTACCTGTACGGCCGAGGAGTCAGGCGAGAAAGAAATACAGGTAAGGTTAACAGCCGATTAAACTACAATTAAATTAGGCTCTAAAGGTTCATGTGCTTATCAATATACAGTATTTGAACTTGATGTAGCCTATAGATTGTGTTAGGTACCGAGACCCAAACAGAAAAATTTGCTACCCGAAGCACAATTTAATCCTACCTTTGCGCCCTTCGTTATCAGCAAATACTAGCAATCACTTGCAGTCAGCTTATGCTGCAGCCGTAACTATCCACACGCCTTAGAAAATTAATGAAAGTTAAGTCATTTTAACTTGAAATTAATCAGACTTGTTAGAGTCTTTCATTAATATGCATCTGGCACAAACGACTGGAGTAGACAGAAGATAGAGAAACGCCATGCCAGCACAAATATGGAGAAATTGCGAACGCCGAGAGTTATGACGGGAGCTGTAAGTTTCTTTGTATGCGGATCGTTGTTTGTAGAATTAAAAGCCGCTGGAATTGCATTTCACAGAGCGAATATACTGCAGTCTGAATAAGTACTTACGATGTGTACACAGCAGGGTTTCATTTCCAGTTCAGATAGACATAATGTGTCCTTAAGAAGATCAGATAACAATTGGAAAATGCACATTCATTTATAAGCAAGTAACTTACAGAAATGTTGAAGGAGAATAATATTTTACGTTTACTTTAATGTAGATTATTTCAGTGCCACAAGAATTTTATAGTATGTATATACACTAACATCCATTGTGCCTATTTATAAGAAGAGTGATAAATCAGATTGTAGTAATAACTGGGGTATATAACTTTGTCAACTACATACACAATCCTATACAGTATTCTTTTGTCAATGTTAACTCCATGTGCAGAGGAAATGATTGGGGATCATCAGTGTGGATTTCGACGTAACAGGTCAACTACTGGTCATGTATTCAGCATTCGTCAAATACTTGAGAAAAAATGGGAACAAAATGAGGCAGTGCATCAGCTATTTATAGACTTCAAGGAAGCCTATGATTCAGTTAGGAGAGAGGTCTTTTACAATATTCTTATTGATTTGGTATTCCCATGAATCTAGTAATGTTAATGAAAATGTGTCTAATTTAAACCTATAGCAGAGTTGGGGAAGGCAAACATCTGCCTGGCACATTTCTTATTAAGAATGGCTTGAAGAAAGGAGATGCTCTGTCGCCATTGCTTTTCTACTTTGCTTTAGATTATGCCATTAGGAGGCTTCAGGCAAACCAGAAAGGCTTTAAATTGTATGGTGCACATCAGTTGCTGGCTTATGCTGATGATGTTAACATATTAGACGCAAGCATACGTAGTATAAAGATAAACGCAGAAGATTTAGTGATTGCTAATAAGGAGATTGGTCTAGAAGTAAATGCTGAGAGAAGTAAGTACATGGTCACGCCTCGAAATCAGAATGCAGGACAAAATCACAACATAAAGAGAGATAATAAGTCCTTTGAAAAGGTGGAAGAATTCAAATATTGGGAGCAACCTTAACCAATCGAAACTCCATTCATGAAGAAATAAAGTGCAGACTGAAGTCGGGAAACGCTTGCTATCATTCGGTGCAGAATCTTTTGTGTTCCAGGTTGCTATCCAAAAACACAAAGAATAGGGTATACAGAACTATACTTTTACCTGTTTTTTGTATGGGTGTGAAACTATGTCTGTCACACTGAGGGAGAAACAAAGACTGAGGGTGTTCGAGAACAGGGTGCTGAGGTGGATATTTGGACCTAAGAGGGACGAGGCGACAGGGGAAGTGGAGAAGTCTACATAACGAGGAACTTAATGACCTGTACTCATCACCAAATATCATTCGGGTAATCAAACCGAGAAGAATGAGAGGGCGAGGCATGTAGCACATATGGCGTAGGGGAAAAGTGCGTACAGGATTTAGGTAGGGAGACCCGAGGGAAGGCGACAACTTGGGAGACCCAGGCGTAGATGGAAGGATAATATTAAAATGGATCTTCAAGAAGTGAGATGAGGCATGGACTGGATTGAGCTGGCTCAGAATAGGGACAGGTGGCGGGCTGTTATGAATGCGGTAATGAAACTCCGGGTTACACAAAATGCGGGGAATTTCGTGACTAGCTGACATACTGTTAGCTTCTCAAGAAGACTTCTTCTCCTTTGAGTTAGTTAGTTAGTTAGTTAGTTAGTTAGTTAGTTAGTTAGTTAGTCAGCTAGTTAGTTAGTCAGTCAGTCAGTCAGTCAGTCAGTCAATTGGTTATTTAGTTAGTTATGTACGCGGACATCTACTGACTAAGAAATAATCAGTTATTTATGCACCAGCACTTTACATATGTACACATAAAATAATTTTAAAGTTGAGTGTGTACAACGACATGGACCTTATCCCTTGAAAACATAAATATGAATATATAAATACTAGACTTTCCAGTACTTATATTTTGTATATAGGGTAGAAATCGTAGCGTCCTGCTAGGGGCTGGATGGTCCGGGTTCGAACCACTGTTAAGATGAGATTTTTCCTACCCTTCCAGAAGCAAACCAGCCCCCTCTTTCATTCTTGGAATTAAAGTTGCCGGGAGAGGGGGTTCTTTGAGCATTCACCCCTTTCTAGCGTCGACGTTGAGAATGTGTACTTCTAGATTCCTCCGTGCCTGCATTGGCATGTTACGGGGGCCTTAATATATTGCATATGTGTGATTAAGATTATGACGGCTTGCGAGATTTTGGCCCAAGACTTTGGTAAACTCGTACTAACAATACAGTAACGGCTGTGGAACGGCAATCTGTAAGTGCGCAAGAAAGGTCATTTCCCTGCCCAGCATTAAGCGGTTTTGTAACGGTGACGCAGTGAGCTCAGTGTGAGATACGCACACAAATTTGTGTTATTTATAGGCACACAACTTTGAAGAATTATGCAGTTACTTACACTCAACGTACTGCTTGTTAGTCTCCCCCTGACTTTATAAAAGAAACGTTTCCGACAAATGTTTAATTCGTGTAACAACTTCCGCATGAATAAATGCTCGTACGGAGTCTCGTCTGGCGCGTAAGTCACGCTCAGGTGGAGTTGGCATACGTAACAAGAATCGAAATTTATTTAATTTGCATTTACAACTCAATAGGAAGAAGAATTATTTGAACACCCCCAGTTTAATTATTTAGAAGGATTATCGATTATCTGCAGTTTCAGTCATCACAATAACAGGGCTTGGTACACGCAGACTAGGGTTCGATTCCCATTACGGCAATAACTATCGTATATAATAACAACAGAAACAGTCTGACACACCACAGTATGTAATTTTACTGGCACACTGTAACATGTATTCTAATACGTGTGCTAATAAGCACGCATATTAGAATGCATGGTACAGTGTGCCAATACAAATACATACGGTGTTGTGTCAGACTGTGTTTCAATTCTTATTTTACAGTTGAATTAACACACGGTGTTGACCCAAGTAAAATTATTTATCCCTTCTCCTAAACGTTGAAGTCGACTCTGGGTTACACGTAGCTTCTATTAAGTTGGAATGTGGAGCCCTTCTAAAGGGACTAAAGTGGTAGGATGGCTAAGCAATAGACTCACTTCCATCTGGCGCTGCGGGTAACACGACAGGCAACCTACCTATAAGGAGAACATTCAGACGGAATCACGTAAAATTTGCTGCCATGTGAAAACAATAATTATGACATAATCTGAGTGTGAGTGCCTGTAGCCATAGCAATGCTACATACAAAGCGCATGCGCCGTGTTATAATGTCACCTGTGGTCTGTTCAGCTGTACCGCATTTTCAGCGTTATCTCATAACGACACGATTTTCTGAAAAAATGTTTGGACGTAAGATGTGCGTTCAGTTGTGCTGTGTGATGGTGTTGCATCGCACAGCTGTTTACTGTGACGGTGTGACATGGCACAGTTGTCTAGACGTAGGCTGTTACATAACACAACTGTGCATGTGGTGGTGTTATATTGCGCAATCATCCTGTAAGTACTACTTATAATAATAGTATATTGGCCTACCGGCACTGCATAAAATCTGGTGTTGCCAGTTGCAGCTCAATTGTTGGTCTTATAAAAATTACGAAGCTTGTCGTGGTTGGTAACCGTTTACGAGTTACGTCTTTTCGACTGATTGAATTATGCGTTTATTTAGTAATGAGAAAAGTCCTGCTGCATAGAAGCAGCTAACTACACCTTGCCTACAAGCTCAGGCACATAACAGTTGTAGATTTGGGATCACACTTTGTTTAAAAATCGTTGAAACCTTTTTGAATACAGAAGTCCTCTTGTGGGGACTTTCACTGATCTCTCACTGCAGACATAGACATAAACGAGTGCGAGGGAAAATTTAAACATACATAAAATACAGGGAAAAATTCATCTTCTTTACATGTTTAAATTGTCACCACCACCACCAACAACAACAAAAACACAACCAAAAGCACCTCCATCGAAATCAGAACTACTAATAAGCTCAGTGTTCCTCTAACAAAAGGGCTTGTATGCCGACATTCTAAGAACGAAAATTCCGGTGGCAGCAGACAGGCGTCCGACAGAAAACGAGACGACTACAACAAAAATACCATTGAAAGTATAGAAAACTCAGTGGTGATGGTGGCGGTAATGACAATGATGATGATGATGATGATGATGATGATGATGTTTGTAACCATCCTGCAACGGAAGACGACTAAGATACTTTTTCCAAGTCATATAAATTTATGAACATTTATAGCCTTTGACACAGCCAACGTTACCTCCTCTAGTAAAATAGAACATACGGTGTGATCTGTGTTTTGTAGTTCTTATTTTGTCGGACTTCTGCACAAGAAAGCCTTTACAGATTTCTTTTCCTTCTGTCATCACCATATATTCATTAACTCCTCATCACAACTCGTCACGTATACCCCATGGCCGATATTCCACGGCTGGAAATGTGGTCGCAGCGATGTTAGTTTCGCTACACAAGTTTCATTTCAAACGATGACCATAAAACGGTACCTGTGTCTCGAGGCTTACAACGCTGCGAGCCTCCCTCTACTACCTTCATCACAACGGCTTGATTTCGATACACACAGAACCAGTTGCAGAGTAAACCTGCCAATAGAAGGGAAATTAGGTTGACTGAAGCGTTTCTATATCCATATCGCCTGTCATCTTCTTTTCCTTCTGTTTGCGACTTCCAGTCTACTTCTACGCTGCCTTCTACACGGAGACGACCCACACCAGTTGCTTAAAAACTGCTACGTCTCAACAAAGAAGCTATTGCTAACGTGACCATTACATCAGGACCGATAGTTCTACAGTCACGTCTTAAAAAGCTTCAATAGTTAAGTAAAAACAACTTCTAATGTGTTAACAATGCGGTGTAGGTTCCTAGCATCTCATTGACAATAATTTCACTGCAACACATACACATGGAATTCCACCACTACCAATCTAACCCGCGATATATTACTTCTGTTACCTCAGGCTCAACCAGGTGCTGGTGTACCAATCTGAACAGTGACGAATTCAAACCTCACAACCAAGTGGCAATACACCAGTCCGAAACGTGGCGCCTTGAAGTTCCACATCCAGCTAGTTGTGCAACAGTTTGAAACGTGGAACATGTTTTTTACTGTTGTCGCTTTCAATTAATAAATAGCTTCAATGCTGAGATGTTGCGACACAATGAAAGTGGTACGTAACCAAGTAATGGGGGTACCGCAGCACAAATTTTGTCGTGGTCGATTTTCAGGGTCACGTGTTCAGTGGTGTACTGCAATTGGAGTGTACCAGGATATACAACCAAGTGTGGGTGTCCCAATCTGAACCGCGGCACATATTTTCCATGGACTCATTTTTAGGATCATATGATAAATACCTTCAACAATTGAAATGTGTTTGCTTCACAACTAAGTTCGACCCAACTGGTGTACTATCCTGCTGGCGAGCGCAAAGTAACTGTGTACTTAGGCACTGGCGGGCAGCCTCTCGATTTTGTTCTATGCAGTGAGATGCTCACCGTCCGGCAACGTCCAAGTACGCAGCCACCCACAGGGCATTAGACACCAAAATAGACACAAAATAAGAAGGGGTGTGAATTAGCATATGGCGTTCAAGCAAAAACCCATAAAAGGATGTCTACGTGCATTAAGTTTTAAAAATTCTGGAAGGAACTATAGGCTGTAAGTAGGTAGTTTACAGCTCAAAATTTGGTAGGAATATATTTGATTATCAGTGGATTTAAATGAGACAAGGACTTGAGGAAAGATGTGCGAGAGTGAGTAACATCAAACACGGTAATGCACTGAAAATTTACTGTGTCAGTTCGATTCTGTGTGTATTCGATTAGACACACATGTTATATGAAATGTAAAAGAAATGCAAATATGTATTGCATTTATTTTCAATATATGAAACTTATTCAATTCAAATTGTTTCCACACTTATCCTTCCTACGGGATCTAATATATTGTACATCTCCTTACAGCTCTTGCAGTGACGTTTTAACATGGGTATTCTGGAAAGAGTTAAATATTAAATGTTAAAGATTTTTTGTTTGATTTACTCTTTTGATTATGTGCGTGTCATAAATTTGCTGTTTTCTCATGTATAATTGTGTACACTTTTTTGTTTCTGGCTTATTTGTATTCACCCTGTATCAAATCTCACAAATGCTTGGTGCCAGTAAATTTGAATCCTCGTTATACGTATACGGTGTACTTGAGAAACATTCGAGTTGCTGTTGCATACACCTGGACAATAAAAATGGAGAAAGATCGTGTAGTAAGTATTTGATATATCACATTTTGTTTCACTCTTGATATTTTTTGATAAGTACTGCTGAATTTTTGGAGAGTTTATCTGCTTTGTTCTTTGTTGTATACTTCAATACGTACGAACAAATAATTATTATATCACATTCTTTTATATTTTCCTTTATTTAACAAAAGAGTAATATCCCTCATAGGCGTATTTCACCAGCAGAAGATTCGCTAAGTTTGGAAATTTACATTTGCAGATGCATAAGATTGTGCTGAGAGTTATTTATTTTACATGTGTGAACACATGCTCTGTATCATCTTTGTACATTAGATTGAGAGTCAGATTGCGGGAGGCTGCAGAGTGACGGAGGTGAATTTTGTGTTTGTGCAAGTTTTAATTATATAAATTGATAAGTGATAAGGGCCGAGATTGCTGTTATCGACCAAGCTGATAAGTCAGTCCTCTCACTGCAAACACACACGTAAGCAGGAGCGAGGGCATATTTAATACTACATAAATTTTATAGTTGAAAATATTTTGTTATTTACATTTCTAAATTGTCACCACCACCAACACCAGCACCACCACCACAACCACCACCACCACCACCACCACCACCTACACCACCACCACCACCACCACCACCACCACCACCACCACCACCACCACCACCACCACNCTACCACCACCACCACCACCACCACCACCACCACCACCACCACCACCACCATCAAATGCAGCCGATGCTAAATCCAGCCTTCCATCCAAAATACATTACGTATGCCGACATTCTGACAACCCAAACATGTGGTGGGGGAGCGGCAGCCCTCCGTCACGATTACGATAACAACAACCACCTGCGCTGAAGTTTTCGGAATCTCAGTGGTGATGTGGGGACGATTACGATGGTGATAATGTCTGTAAGCGTCCTGCAGCCAACGACGACTAAGATACCTTCTCCAAAGTGATATAAATTTAAAAATATATATATCCATTAATACAACCGACGTTATTCCTTCAGTAAAATAATATGTAGTGTGTTTTCTGTGGTTTTATTGCTCTAATATTGTCGGACATCTGCACAAGGAGGCCTGTACAGTTTCGTTTGTGTCCATCACCATCAAACTTTCAGATTCTCCTCTCCTCAACTTGTCACATACACCGCAGTAGCTGATCTTCCCGCGCTGGAACTGAGGTAGCTGTGATGTGAGGCGTTATACTGAACCTCTGTTTCTTCTTATGCAATACCAAGAAAGGAGGATGGTGTCTTTAGTCTCATACCGCTTCAACCTTTCCTCTACTACCTTCTTCACGACGGTATGATTTCAA
>BLKM01000400.1:0-28621 GCA_013340265.1 Coptotermes formosanus | reverse complement strand
ACGGATCTCAGAACAAACAGCAACTTTTGCCTTATAAAACATTAAGAGATTGGTTTTTATAACCGAAGTGGAGAGTGTTTACAGCGCGGTACGCACCGAGTCCTTATATAAAACAGATACGCTTCGTCTTTAACGGGTTAATTATGTCTTCTAATTCGTCATTTTGTCGAATTCTCCATGATTCGTTTTCTTTCACTCTTCCATGTATTTCCCGCAGAATTTTCCTTTCAAACACTGCTAATGCTCTTTCCTCTTGCACGGTGAGTGTCCATGATTCTGAACCATAGGTACCAACTGTCAGGTCCGTATTTCTGGTCTGTCTAGGTAGGTATCTTTGTCTCAATCGGGTATTCGTTACGTTCTGAGGCTTACTGTGAGGTTTCGTAACAACTCTTTTTTTACAGGGTGAGGTTGTTAGCCCCACGCCTAACCCCCAACCTGGAGGGCACTTCCGTTATACAAATATTTGTAGAAATGTTCAAAATACAGTGTGAATATCGGTCGATTTTTCCAAAAGTTCAAAGGCATAACGTACAAACCTACACAGCATAGTGATATCAGAACCCTATTTGTTTGATCAGCAAAACAAAACAGGCAACGTACTTATAAACGCAACATTGGGGCGCGTTCGCGTAACCATTGTAGGCGTGGAAAGCAATAAGTAGGCCTGTTGCATATTCTAAATGTGTGTCTGTAGCCGTAATTATCAACCACGCAGTGCGTATGCGCCGTTTTGTATTTATATCTGTGGCCCCTTCTGACTCTACCATACGTTTCCACTTTCTGTCATAAACGGCACGATTTTTGGAAAAGAGGTATTGAACATAAAACCTGTTTTGATTTTTTCTACAACTTTCATCCAAAATATTTCTTATTCTACGAAGAATTGAGCCAGATATTATCATAAATTTACATAGGTCTTCATGTAAAGTACCAGTTATTCTTGTCAGATTTTGATGAAACTTGAATTTTCTCGACAAGTTTTCGAAAAACTCTCAAGTATCAAATTTAACGAAAATCCTTTCAGTGGGAACCGAGTTGTCCCAAGCGGTCGAATGAACAGACAGACAGACAGACAGACATGACAAAGCTAATAGTCACTTTTAGCAGTTATGTGACCGCTCCTCTAAACTTAGGCCAAATATGCTAAAAAAAGGACCTTCTATGAACGATAGTTCATGCAAGATATGATGTTCTCACAGCGGTTTTGTTGAAAATTCAAGTCTTTTTTGTCTTACATCACGTCGCCTGGTAAATACATTCGCAGGTTCGCACTGTCTCCATCTTCAGGCCTAACTAGTCTGTGATGTTTTGCAACGTTGGCAACCATGCATCGGTCGACACGGCGTACGGAGATTTACGTTCCACAGGATAGCGTACTGTGCTGCTCTCTGGTGGGATTAGTTCAAACCATCACGAATCGTTTGTGTGACATTGTGCATGACGGAGCTCAATGCACGAATTCAGTACAACGCGTCAGCATGACGCTAAATAAATGCGGTCACGTATAGATTCCAAGGTTTTTTCCATGACCTTACATTTAAGTCAATTTGACATGAGGGAGGGGTAGATGCAATTGTCGTTCATGAAATTGCATTGCCTTGTTAGAAAGACGAGTGAAAAATTGCACTTCGTTAATCCGTGGATAGATATTTGTGAATGCTTCTATGCCACATAGCACATCCTACTGGCCTTGATGGAAATTATTTCGGATGCAGATGTTGCACAGGTGATCACGCTGTATACATCACACTTTATGGAGGAAATTTGTGTATTGAAATTGCATTGTAAACATGTCACGCCTAACATTGAAACCCGTAACCTCAACATGGCCTCCGTTATGACCCTTTATCTTCCGTGCCTTTATCTTCCGTGCCTTTAAATCCCAGCGTAGCTGCCGACAACTGGAATCATCGTCGTTTTAAATGCCCGTCCCTATACCTGAGTGTGACCGCGTGTTTCTTTCATCCATAAAGATTGAACATTTAAAGGGACGTGGGTATAAGGGTTAAGGCTATGAGCAAACACATTTTTTCGCGCGCTTATATAAAACAGATACGCTTCGTCTTTAAAGGGTTAATCCAACAGTGACATTTAGGTGAAAGTTTCCGTACAGAACTGTGTATGAATTTGTCATTTGAGATCTGCGTTCTTCTGCGATATTACGCAGCGTAGAATGGTAATATTTTACCGACGTTTCGGCACAACGTATCGGTCCATATGCCCAGCCTTCACCTGTTGCATTTTGTTCCAAAACTTTCACCCCCCCCCCCCCCGGGCACCTCAAATCACAGAAGCCAATTTCTTCCAGATACCCAGCCTTGCACTTGGTTCCTTCCCCGTCCCACGCTGTCCCATTCCTATTGGCGCTTTCCCACACACTTAGCAGTCCCCTCCCACGTGTTCACCTGCCGCCTTTCTATTCTTCTTGGACTTCTTGACCCTTGAAAATGGGACCGATACGTTGTCCCGAAACGTCGGTAAAGGATTACCACTCGACGCTGCGTAACACCCCAGAAGAACGCAGATCGCATCAGCGTCGCGGCGGAAACCACAAATCACAATTTGTCACTTCTTCCAAGCGTGCTGCATGCCTGGACTAAGTTACTCCTATGGCCGCACATTAAAATACTTCGGTTGTTTATTCAACTAAAATTTTCTTTCATAAGAACCGTCAATATAACTGTGAAAATTATACTTCTCCGCTGTTTAGATCTAAAAATCAGGTCATCATTACGTAGATAGTTACACGTACAGTGTTTACGAATAAAAAAAGGTAAAGCAACCCCATTACAGGCCTAGACAGGCCCTGAGGTTTCCAGGAGGTTGAGGCTCCCAGATTTCAAGAGAGTCGGTACATGAAGGTGGTAAGTTTGTCAGCCCTACGCACCGGCCGCCTTTACCCCCCGGGAAATATTCCTCGTACTCATTTCTGTTAGGGGCTGGGTCGACCCCAGGGCCCTAGTGCGACCGACAGGATTATGTCAATAAAAAATGCCAATGGGACCATCGGGAATCGAACCCGCGACCTTCCGGTTTGTAGGGCAGTGCCTCAACCAAATGCGCCACCGCAGCCCCCGTTTACGAGTAGCCAAAGATTTTAATTCGTTAACAAGCACGTTACTAACTTTGCTTCTGTTGCTTAGCTCCATGAGGACCTGCTTTGTGCATCCAAATATTGTAATATTTACGTAGTCATTGTATCATCACTGTGCTGCGATAAAGTAAAGATGTCCTGTAAAACATGAAGGCAAACATGGAGAGAATTGTTTCATTTTTACTTATTCTTAATCTCGGTGCTGTATGGAGATGAGTGATTAGTTTCATGCTCCAGCCGCTTTACCTCCGGGAAAGAACTCCAGTACTTATTGAATAAGAGGCTGGGTTGGCCCCAGAGCTAGTCTGCGCGGTTTGGAGAAGAGGAAAATTTCAACTGTTCATTTTTTAACATGGATTTTCCATTTACAGAACGCGTCATAGAATGCAACTAACTGTCATCTTTCCTGTCATGGGGTGCGGGAACTTGTGAAATTTATGAGAAAATGTTCAGAATATGACCCAGGGTAGCTCAGTCAGTACAGTGCTCAGCCTACGTGTTGGACAACCCAGGAATTATGCTTCGATTCCAGAGTTGGGAATTTGGTAACAACCCTAATGAATCGAAACTCCATTCATGAAGAAATTAAGAGCAGACTGCAGTCGGGGAATGCTTGCTATCATTCGGTGCAGAATCTTTTGTCTTCCAGGTTGCTATCCAAAAACACAAAGATTAGGGTATACAGAACTGTAGTTTTACCTGTTGTTTTGTATGGGTGTGAAACTTGGTCTCTCACACTGAGGGAGGAACAAAGACTGAGGGTGTTCAAGAATAGGGTGCTGAGGGGGATATTTGGGCCTAAGAGGGACGAGGTGACAGGGGAGTGGAGAAGACTGCATAACGAGGAACTTAATGACCTGTACTCATCACCAAATATTATTCGGGTAATCAAAGCGAGAAGAATGAGATGGGCGGGCATGTAGCACGTATGGGGGAGGAGAGAGGTGCATACAGGACTTTGGTGGGAGACCTGAGGGAAGGCGACCACTTGACAGACCCAGGCGTAGATGGGAAGATAGTATTAAAATGGATCTTCAAGAAGTGGGATAGGGGCATGGACTGGATTGAGCTGGCTCAGAATAGGGTCAGGTGGCGGGCTGTTGTGAATGCGGTAATGAACCTTCGGGTTCCATAGAATGCGGGTAATTTCTTGACTAGCTGAGAAACTGTCAGCTTCTCAAGAATGCCTCTGCTCCGTGGAGTTAGTTGGTCAGTTAGTTCCAGACTTGGGTAAGAAATTTTTCTTTTCACAAAAGCTTCCGGACCCCCTCCTGGGGCCCAATATTTCTCGTATTCCATGCCTAATGGAGATCCTGTCTCTGGGGGTAAATCGGCCTGTGAGTGAAGCTGACGACCCATCTCTATGTGGTGCTGAGTTTGAGAATACGTGCAGCTACACCTCCACTCCCTCTGTATGCATTCTAGGTACGCACAGGGACAATTCTACATGTAATGACTCTCACACGAAATAGAGATGGTTCCATTATACACAAAAACACAACATCAGTAGCTTTCCTAATAGCAACATTCTGTCTTGTGAGGTCCAAACTAAATCGACATATGTACGTGTACAATCATGCATTGTGCAGTCTGTCTCGCGAAAGGCCCATAGCTTCTTCCAAAGCGAGTTCTCCACAGAGTGCGATCTAGTGCTTCCTCTTTCAATTGCCAGTACTCCTTAACCTTTTAAAGACGAAGCGTATCTGTTTTATGCAAGGACTCAGTGCGTACCGCGCTGTAAACACTCTCCACTTCGGTTATAAAAACCAGTCTGTTAATGTTTTATAAGGCAAAAGTTGCTCTTTGTTCTGAGATCCGTACAAAACACATAAACGCAATGTGGGCACCACGTAGAATTTTTTAATGTTAAACCTGGTGGTACGTAAAGTTACCGCTAGGCTTTAAAAGGTTAAAGACGAAGCGTATCTGTTTTATAAGGCAAAAGTTGCTGTTTGTTCTGAGATCCGTACAAAACACATAAACGCAATGTGGGCACCACGTAGAATTTTTTAATGTTAAACCTGGGGGTACGTAAAGTTACCGCTAGGCTTTAAAAGATTAATAACGGTAAACCTATAAGACGTTTCATCGCCACCAAATGAATCATCAGGCAACTTTTTAGACTTATAACCTATATTTAAGTGTAAGTCTAATGGTTACTGTAGCTATCAGGGCTCTGGAGTTGGAGTATCTAGTTAAGATTTTAGACTGAGATCGGAGTCGGAGTCGGTACATTTTTACCGACTCCGACTCCGGATCTGACTCCGACTCCGAATCCACCCGAAATTCCTTCCGACCCCCACTCCGACTCCACAGCACTGATTTAAACATAAAATAATGGAAATGAAAGAATGAGAAGCATTTTAATACATTTTTACGCACTCTCAACTTTATTTTGCGACTGGTTCATTTTCGCTGGCCGGAGTTTCTTTTCTTCGCAGAAACATTGTGATTGGACAGCTGCCACTACTTGAACATGACGCCTTATGGCCCGAAGACGTGTTCGAGGCGTCGGAAACTTTTGATGCACCATTTCTACATGAAGTTTCTAGAACCTTCTACAATGTTCTACAAAGTTCCGTTTTTTTTTTTCAAATTTTTATTGTTCGAGCAACCCCGCCGCAAATTTACGAAACCGCGAAGTATGAACCCGCGAAAAGCGAGAGATATGTGAAAATTAAAATGTAATTAACCCTTTAAAGACGAAGCCTGTCTGTTTTATTCAAGGACTCAGTGCGTACCGCACTGTAAACACTCTCCACTTCGGTTATAAAAACCAATCTCTTAATGTTTTATAAGGCAAAAGTTGCTGTTTGTTCTGAGATCCGTACAAAACACATAAACGCAATGTGGGCACCACGTAGAATTTTTTAGTGATAAAACTGATGGTATGTAAAGTTACTGCTAGGCTTTAAAGGGTTAAAGACGAAGCTTATCTGTTTTATATAAGGACTCAGTGCGTACCGCGCTGTAAACACTCTCCACTTCGGTTATAAAAACCAGTCTCTTAATGTTTTATAAGGCAAAAGTTGCTGTTTGTTCTGAGATCCGTACAAAACACATAAACGCAATGTGGGCACCACGTAGAATTTTTTAATGTTAAACCTGGTGGTACGTAAAGTTACCGCTAGGCTTTAAAAGGTTAATTATGTAAACTCTGAAAACTACATGCCACAACTAAGCAAACAAGTGACCACGGACAGATTCATAACACGGAACAAACATCTTTCAGTTAGCTGAGCGGATACCTTCAAATATTTGGCAACGTTATCTTGGCATGTGTGTTCAGTGCACGAGCGTGCTGCTTGAATAATTGTCGCGAATAACACTGTTTAGAGAAAAACACTCTCAAGGACAGCGCACAAACATCGACTGTGATATTCACAGTACAAGAATAAACAGCGAGACACCTCGACAAAAAAAAAACGGTAAATCTATGCAGCGCTTGAAGAAGGAATACTCATTTTTAAGGTTGTATTTGTCGGAAATAAACACCCCTAAAGCACGTCATCAGGAATTTTCACAAACTGGAAGGTATTAATACGGAAACCACGAAAGCCAGTGGGTTTGTACAATATATGTGGGAAAGTTGAACAAAATTATCAGAATATTTGGAGTCCGATACGATAAGTACCGAGATGGCAAACAAAACCAGGCGTCGTAAGTAAAATAATCAGATCAGATCCATGCCGTACAAGAATAAAAAGTCTGCGTATGCAGCATAACTGATGATAAAGGAAGGAAATGGACGGCAAAGGGGGATAAGTCTTTCTTAAGACTAGAATTACAGAACACAAAACAGAAATGTTAGAAATGTGGAAGGCTACAGCAATACGTAGTCAGGCCGTGCCATGGCTCAGGCGGTTAGCCGCCGGCCTCCCACCGCGGAGGCCCGGGTTCGATCCCGGGTCAGTCCATGTGGGATTTGTGGTGGACAAAGTGGCACTGGGACATGTTTTTCTCCGAGTGCTTTGGTTTTACCCTGTCAATTTCATTCCACAGGAGAAAAAATTATCATCATCATCTTCATCACAGGGTTGCACAATAAGCCTCAAGGCTGCAGTGCGTCCGTAGCGTCTGCTGCGGGGCCCTTCGCCACTAAAAAAAAGCAATACGTAGCCGTAGAATGGAAAACGGTAAAGCAGAAAAGACCTGGAAGAAAGAAAACGCATTCATTAGAAACTGGAGGTATTATTTATTAAAATCCAACTAAATGCGCTTAATTTGGTTATATACATCTTATTACCTTATATTTACCTTTTCTTCTACATGTTTCGGCTCATGCTGGGCCATCATGGAGATACCTGCAAGGGAGTACAGGGTGTATGAGTGTGTGTATATATATCCTGTGTGTGTGTGTAGGTGTGCGCGCCTGCACGCGTATAGAATTGGCATTACATATGCGTCTTTTTGTACACTGGATATAGCACATTCAGATATATAATAATATTTGTTACGGTTTTTAGGCGCGTTCGCAAAATTGCGAGAAGGGACTATTAATTTCATTATGCTTGTCCGTCCATCCGTCTGACTTCTTCTCTGTCTGCATGGAGAATCTCGGCTACCACTGGACGGATTTTCGTGAAATTTGGCATTTGAGGAATTTTCGGAAACCTGTCGATAAATTCAAGTTAAGTTAAAATCTCACAAGACTAACGGATACTTTACATGAAGACCTGTGTATATTTGTGAAAATATCTCGCTGATTTGCTCTTGGAATGAGAACTTTTTCAGAGAAATGCTGTAGAAAAGTTAAAATACACGTTTTATTTTCAATAACTTCTTTCCTAAAATCGTGCCGTTTGTGAGATAATTTGGTAAAATGTGATGCACGTAGACAGGCCATAAATAACAGTCTAACACGGCGCAGAAAAATTCGATTTGAATGCCGGCCAACTGAGGCAAAAATACAGACACACTCCTAATATTTAATACTTACTGGTTTTTTTCATGGCAACCATGGTTACGCGAACGCGCCTCAATATTACGTTAGACGTACCTTGCCTGGCTAGTTAAATTATTGTATGAATTAACTTTCATCCTGCTAATGTGGAATGTATGGTGAGTTGCTAATAATGCCAGCACCACTAATGTGTAGTATTTGGTGACCTACATTTGGCAACGCTGAAAGGAGCCTCTTTTTCTCTCTCTGCACAATGTCTCAACACTGAATCAATCGTGAAAGACGTCCTATGTCATATCTGCGTGAACACACTTACTCGGCTACCAACTAGGCCCGTAAGGACGTTTTTCACGATTGATTCAGTGTTGAGACATTGTGCAGAGAGAGAGAGAGAGACAAAGAGGCTCCTTTCAGCGTTGCCAAATGTAGGTCACCAAATACTACACATTAGTGGTGCTGGCATTATTAGCAGCTCACCATATATTCCACATTAACAGGATAAAGGATAATGTTAATTATTATAGCTGAACATTAATATGATATGAAATGTAAAATATTAAAAATGATAAGTCTGTATGCTACAGGTCTACTTGTTTGTCACGAATATTCATTTACATATTGTTATAAAAATCTGTATTCGATTTTGCATCCAAACACCTATGGGATGACATAAATCCTTATTTTACAAGATTCTCATCCCCTTTTGCTAGCTTGTCAGGCGCATCGCTAGAGTGGACGCCTTTAGTGTATTTCATTTTATTTATGTCCCTGATGATGACTTCTCAGTATGAGCCGAAACGTATCGGAGATATGGTAAATATAAAATAATAAGGCATCCAAAATGTAGTAAGTGCACTTAGTTGGATTTTAATAAATAGTTACACAATACGAACTTAATGACCTGTACTCATCACCAAATATTATATGGGTCATCAAATCGAGAAGAATGAGATGGGCGGGACATGTAGCATGTATGGGGGAAAAGAGAGATGCATACAGGATTTTGGTGGGGAGACCTGAGGGAAGACGACCACTTGAGAGACCCAGGCGTAGATGGGAGTATAATATCAAAATGGATCTTCAAG
Source organism: Coptotermes formosanus (assembly GCA_013340265.1). Taxonomy (NCBI): domain Eukaryota; kingdom Metazoa; phylum Arthropoda; class Insecta; order Blattodea; family Rhinotermitidae; genus Coptotermes; species Coptotermes formosanus. The sequence goes on along the minus strand of BLKM01000400.1, from coordinate 19,536 downwards.
AAGTGGGATGGGTAGGCAGGGACTGGATTGAGCTGGCTCAGGATAGGGACAGGTGGCGATCTGTTGTGAATGCGGTAATGAACCTCCGGGTTCCATAAAATGCGGGGAATTTCTTGACTAGCTGAGAAACTGTTAGCTTCTCAAGAATGCCGCTGCTCCATGGAGTTAATTAGTTAGTTAGTTAAGTTATTTAGTTAGCTAGTTAGTTAGCTGGCTAGTTAGCTAGCTAGTTAGTTAGCTGGCTGGTTAGTTAGTTAGTTAGTTAGTTAGTTAGTTAGTTAGTTAGTTAGTTAGTTAGTTAGTTAGTTAGTCAGTTACACAATCCACGGAAAATTTAAAATATTATGGGCCTGAAGCAATCAGAAAACCAGAACAGGCTAGCAGCAAACCGAGCCCCTGTGTGAATTCCATATGGCTGCCTGTATTATGACGTTGGAAGAAACGTATGTACTGGTAATACATGACACAACAGTTACTGTGTGGCAGCCACCGTCCAGTGGTCAGTGTTTTATTCATGACAGTGGTACAACTGTTGCCACTATTTCTAAGACGAAAATAAGCAACCAGATCACTCAGTATGACATCAAGTCACCTGAAGACGAAACTGCATGCAATTGCCTGCAGTTTGTGTGTATCAATACAGGCCTCTCCGAAACAGCGGGCAGCACGCTGTTAGTGTATTTACTAAGTAGCTAACTCCATGTAACAGAGTCCTTATTGAGACTGTAACAGTTCCTCAGATAGTCAACATATTCCCCACATTTTGTGGAAACCGATAGTTCAGTTAACAAAAGCTGTGTCACTTCTCCCTACCGTGAACCAGAACAATCCAGTCTACGCCCTTCCATGCTATTTCCCTAAGACATGTTTTGATGTTTTACACCTGTGACGTGAACGTCATTGAAAGCTCTTTACAAGTTCACGCGATAGTCGTGCCATCTAGCGCATGTCCGACAGGGTTGCAACACACTGCGTCTTTGACAAGGCACAAATGTTTCGCCGATATTATGTTGCCTTCCTTTGGTTCCTTACAAAACCCGTACCTTTCAGTTCATATTGGTAGAGGGTCTGCAGTCTTTTTATGTGGTTTCGCCGACAGTTTTTGAGGTAAAATGGCTTCTTCCGTCGAAGTATTTGGAGGACAACGCTCTGGAGTAATGTAAAGTCCTGTATATCTAAAAAATAGTTAAACGTGACTAATGTCACACAATGTTACGTGTACGTACATTTGAAAATGGTACGGCGTGACTTAACGTCACGGAAAGTCACGTGTACACCTAAAAATAGTGAAACGTGACTCAACCTCACGGAACGTCACGTGTAATTACATCTCAAGAATAGTGAAATGTGACAATGTCACGGCATGTTACGTATACCTATCAAAATAGTGAAACGTGACTCAATGTCACAGAGCGTCACATATAATTACATCTCAAGAATAGTGAAATGTGCCAATGTCACGGCATGTTACGTATACCATGTCAAAAATAGTGAAACGTGACTCAATGTCACGGAGCGTCACGTATAATTACATCTCAAGAATAGTGAAATGTGCCAATGTCACGGCATGTTACGTATACCATATCAAAAATGGTGAAACATGACTTTATATTACAGAACATTACGTGCCCATGTCAAAAACAGTGAAAAGCGACTTAGTGTCACGGGGCGTCACGTTCACGTCTCCAAAATACGAGTAGTTACACGTGACAATCTCACGGGATGTCACGCGTCACGACTCACTATGACTTGTGTGAGAAATACTGGAATTAGTAGCCTGCAGAATGACAATGTTTAATCCCATAATATAACTATCATGGAGGATGAGATGGGTAGAAAATGTAGCACGAATGGGTGAGAAAATAAATGCTTATTTGATTGTGGTGGAAGCCTCAAGGGACGAAGCCACGTGTAGGAACTCCGGATAAATGGCAAGATTGTATTAAAGTTGATTATAAGGGAGCTGTTTCTGTGTTTGAAGACGACATTTTGGTTCAGTTACTCAGCACATTTAAGAAAACAGTACTGAGGTTTCCGGGTTCCATTAGAGCAGATAATTTATTAACTAGCTGGAAAACTACCAGCTTTTCAAGAACGACCCTTCACAATGGAGTCCGCGTCTTGCGTCTTGAGCACTTAGTAAGTGTTGGTGACGTATTTGGTTGGTCAGTCGATGTGCTATTTCCTATTAAGATCGATACACAAGTGGAAGTTTTACCGGTTGCTTTCCTATAATTTTTGCCACGGACAGACGGACGGACGGACGGACAGACAGACAGGCAGGCAGACAGACATGAAGTTTCCTTGCCTTTCATCATTACGAGCACAAACGTTTTCAATTTGTTATTTATTGCGTGCGGTAAAGACAGACTAAGCTGTAGAATCTTTCATTTACACTTTTGATAGACGTGTCACGCTTACTGAAGAATTTAATCAATCGAAGTAGGTTATCTTTCTCCTTCATGTTATACTACCAGATTTTCCCGCAAATTTCCCCTATTCTTCGATCCTAATTATTTAAAATTACCACTCAGATGTTTGTATTACCCTTACAAGCACACAGCTTAATGTCCACTTTGAACACTGTTTTTATATACACGTACACATTTCACATACCGCTTACCTGTATTAACCCTTTAAAGACGAAGCGTATCTCTTTTATATAAGGACTCAGTGCGTACCGCGCTGTAAACACTCTCCACTTCGGTTATAAAAACCAGTCTCTTAATATTTTATAAGGCAAAAGTTGCTGTTTGTTCTGAGATCCGTACAAAACACATAAACGCAATGTGGGCACCACGTAGAATTTTTTAATGTTAAACCTGGTCGTATGTAAAGTTACCGCTAGGCTTTAAAAGGTTAACACACACACACACACACATATATATATATACATATAGCTTACTGTAATTGTCATTGATGTTACGTATAACCGCTGCCACATGCACAAATCTCACTCTAACTTCCCCATCTGGACAAACAAATGCAGTCTATGCGTGTCAACTTACAGTAATGTTCGAATGTCCTGTTAACGGCGCCAGCCGAATGGACGCAATCTCCGCTACTGATGCTTACATGTTTGTTAAAGTGCCAGATAGTCCCTTATCGGCTACAAGCAATTGACAGTTGTGCGTCAGGTGCCTGGGTGTGCTGCACTCTGATGTGAGATTGCTTGCCACAAAATTACCTTTTTAAAATGTGGAGGTTTCTGCCATTTCTGTCAAAGTTTAGCGTGAGCAGTAATGAGTAAGTACAAGTTTCACCTTCATTGGTTCGCACGTTATTAAATTTCAATTAACTTAACCTGTTAAAGCCTAGCGGTAACTTTACGTACCACCAGGTTTAACATTAAAAAGTCTGCGTGGTGCCCACATTGCGTTTATGTGTTTTGTACGGATCTCAGAACAAACAGCAACTTTTGCCTTATAAAACATTAAGAGATTGGTTTTTATAACTGAAGTGGAGAGTGTTTACAGCGCGGTACGCACTGAGTCCTTATATAAAACAGATACGCTTCGTTTTTAAATGGTTAATGATTCAACAGCAGTCGTTTAGTATTTTAATTGATATAGAAATCTTTAAATTCACTTATTTAAAAGTGTTTCGTCACATGTACTCAAAAAGTATTACTACTTTTTCTTGTTGAACGGAAAACCGTTTTATGTATCTAAACCACTACATACCCTTACGTTCATGTGAAATTACAGTCGAGAAAATTGTACTTGTTAGAGACAATTAGCTTCCAAACATCCAGCACGTAACCTTGACTGCAGGGCAAGGACATTTCTTACTGTAGAATCAGGACAAATTATTTCGCAGTTAAGGTGTTTTCTGCTTTCACTGTACAGACATGGTTGAGTTAGAAGGATTTTCATCATGAGCAGGTGTGTTTGTATTAGTCGTTTTTATTGCAGTGAATATACATTTTGAATGAGCGCTCGTAGAATTAACCCTTTAAAGACGAATCGTAAGTATTTTATATAAGGACTCAGTGCGTACCGCGCTGTAAACACTCTCCACTTCGGTTATAAAAACCAGTCTCTTAATGTTTTATAAGGCAAAAGTTGCTGTTTGTTCTGAGATCCGTACAAAACACATAAACGCAATGTGGGCACCACGTAGAATTTTTTAATGTTAAACCTGGCGGTACGTAAAGTTACCGCTAGGCTTTAAAAGGTTAATGATGAAACGTGTCTGTTTTATATAAGGACTCAGTCCGTACCGCGCTGTAAACACTCTCCACTTGGGTTATAAAAACCAGTCTCTTAGTGTTTTATAAGGCAGAAGTTGCTGTTTGTTCTGAGATCCGTACAAAACACATAAACGCAATGTGGGCACCACGTAGAATTTTTTAATATGAAACCTGGCGCTACGTTAAGTTACCGCTAGGCTTTAAAATGTTAATATCTGCAGTGTACGTATTATACAGGAATGTGTATATAATAGCTGCTTACCTTTGCTTCTCACCACACGCACTAAAGACCATGAATCAAGTCCTAATGAAAGCGGCATGACTGAATAAAATATTTCTGTAGGCGTAGATGGGAGGATAATATTAAAATGGATCTTCAAGACGTGGGATGGGGACATGGACTGGATTGAGCTGGCTCAGGATAGGGACAGGTGGCGGGCTCTTGTGAATGCGGTAAGGAACCTTCGGGTTCCGTAAAATGCGGGGAATTTCTTGACTAGCTGAGAAACTGTTAGCTTCTCAAGAAGGCCTCTGCTCCATGGAGTTAGTATGATGAATTCCGGGGCATAATTCAGAATAAACAGTCGTGTGTGGAGAAAACACATTTAAAACACTCATTTGCGGAGGAAGAATGGCAGCGGATATGTTGTAGCGTAGATAAAATGACGCTACCTAATTCCAGAAGAACGTTAAGTTCAAATGACATATCATGGTGTGTTTTTTTTTTTGCAGTCGGCACAACAACTTTTATTGCGCCTTAAATAATTAAACAACATTTGCGGTATGGTTCGACCTGTGTAGTTCATCTTCCTGTGACGTCTATGTTAAAAACTCAGGAATGTAATAACACGTGATCCTTAATTTTATGTGTTGTAGTTTTTTTGATAATGTAATCGTATTTGTGTTTTCTATGCTTGAATTTCCATATTGTGTTAGTCGGGGTACACTCTTTTCCCTGTTTCTTGCGATGACACCTGTTCAGGCAGAATGTATACTCCCTTTCCTATTCCTTGCGATGACACCTGTTCAGGCAGAATGTATACTCCCTCTCCTATTCCTTGCGATGACACCTGTTCAGGCAGAATATATACTTCCTTTCCTATTCCTTGCAATGACACCTGTTCAGGCAGAATGTATACTCCCTCTCCTATTCCTTGCGATGACACCTGTTCAGGCAGAATGTATACTCCCTTTCCTATTCCTTGCGATGACACCTGTTCAGGCAGAATATATACTCCCTTTCCTATTCCTTGCGATGACACCTATTGAGGCAGAATGTATTCTTCCTGTTTTGTTCATTTCCTATGGCACAACAGCCCAACTCGGGCCTAGGCCGGCTCATTGTTGAGGTATCTAGATCACACACAGACACACACAGCAGGTGGGACTCCTCTGGACAAGTGATCAGCCCCTCGCAGAGACCTGTACCTGACAATATACACCACTCAAAATGGAGGGACATCCATGCCCCGGCGCAATTCGAACCCACGATCCCAGCAAGCGAACGTCCGCAGACGCACGCCTTAGACCGCGAGGCCACTGGGATCCATTTTCTATTACAATTTGCTTTACCTAAACTGTTTTTACTTAATACTTAAATTTTTATCCTTTTTTATGTTGTTTTGCCTATAACATTTGAGTTTACGTACGCTATTGAAGAAATGTCGCTAACAAAATTTAAATTTAATTTATTTAGTCTGGTTACTGACATGTTTGAAATTAGTGTTACAGAAATTACCTGTTAGCTTCTCCGTATCTGTCCGTCTGATCACAGCAACTCACGAAAAGCTCAAATTGGTTTCATGAGATTTTATGTCCCAGACTTTTGCTAACATCTGTCGACACATTGCGATTTGTGGCGAAGTCGGACAACAAAAAATAGACATTTCTTGTGAAGAGGCATACAAATTTCTGTCGCCGTCTGTAGTATGACTCATTAACTGCATATTTCGTAGTAACTTTATGAATGACACTAACCACACTTTTATGGTCAGTATAAATAATCTGTAAGACTTATGGCTTTCAAATAATTAACCCTTTAAAGCCTAGCGGTAACTTTACGTACCACCAGGTTTAACATTAAAAAATTCTACGTGGTGCCCACATTGCGTTTATGTGTTCTGTACGGATCTCAGAACAAACAGCAACTTTTGCCTTATAAAATATTAAGAGTTTGGTTTTTATAACCGAAGTGGAGAGTGTTTACAGCGCGGTACGGACAGTTCTTATATAAAACAGATACGTTTCGTCTTCAACGTTTTAAAGCCTAGCGGTAACTTTACGTACAACCAGGTTTAACATTAAAAAATTCTACGTGGTGCCCATATTGCGTTTATGTGTTTTGTACGGATCTCAGAACAAACAGCAACTTTTGCCTTATAAAATATTAAGAGACTGGTTTTTATAACCGAAGTGGAGAGTGTTTACAGCGCGGTACGCACTGAGTCCTCATATAAAACAGATATGTACCGTCTTTAACGGGTTAATCCTTGAGTGACACTTGTGTTAAATTCCAATCTCTGCCGAAGACAGAGGAGTGTCAAATCTTACGTTGCCCTGAAACGCATTCAGGACCGTACGGTACACCAAGGGCGGCAGCACGTGAGACGTGAGGTACTAAATTTTCGCAGAGTAAATCGATACCGACTTTGCAGAATTTGAAATGCTCACATCAGAATTGTTAATCTGTGCGCACACACCTTAAATTCTTGATTATTCCTCTGATTCCTTTAATGTGTTCCTACTCTAAAATGACCTGCAGTACAAAAATAATATTCACCAACTAATGCACCAAAATACATACAATCTTTATTTGTAAAAACCTCCTACATGTTTCGACCTTGCTGAGTCATCTTCAGGGAGAATATTCTGTTACACTGTTGGATGCACTTATACAGTTGAGTGAGAATGTGCCTTTGTTTTCATCCTCCGTTGTGAGGTGTCTTGTACTGTCCGCGGTCAGGGTATGAACTGCACTCCCTACGCATGCGCAGGGAATGCAGCCTTCATAACACTGTACGTAGGAATTCAAGGGTAAAATTTAGAGCTGTAAGTACTGATTATTCAAGTTAAGATTTCCATCTTGTTACACAAAAAAAAAGTTTATTATACCATCCTATAACTAAATATTTTCATAAATGTTATTATTTTATGTAACAAGACCTTGAATATTCAGCAACCACAAGTGTAAATTTTAATTTTAACCCTTTAAAGACGAGGCGTATCTGTTTTATATAAGGACTCAGTACGTACCGCGCTGTAAACACTCTCCACTTCGGTTATAAAAACCAGTCTCTTAATGTTTTATAAGGCAAAAGTTGCTGTCTGTTCTGAGACCCGTACAAAACATTTCATAGAGTGAGGTATCACAGTATTTCCAAGACAAGGGACTGCACGTCTCTTCTGGTTTGGTAACACACACTAGCAGTTGCCTGTTTTGAAAACGTCCTTCTATGAATGCCTTATCTGTCCAAAACTGAAAATGTTATTGATTTTATGTCATTTATTGATCGTTATTAAAATTATTCTGAAATATTTTCAGTATCGCTGTTGGCAGTAGTTGAAGTAAAAAATTGGATACTGCGCAAATTGTTAGACAAGGGCAGGTGTATTAACGCTGGAAATACAGATCACAACAAAGTGACGACATCCTACCTGTTGTGTATAAATTATATGCCACTTATTGCCTTGTTTCAAATGTTTACTGCTTGCTAATTTACTGCAGCTGAGATTTGAGTGAGGTAACTTTACTGTTCTAAAGCCAAAAATTTAAGTTTATTGACAGGATTCTTACATTATTTATTGCATTAATTATATTTTTCCAGTAGTTACATATACCTTTCATGTATCGTGAATTAATTACATCAGTTTGCCCTCGTGCAGACGCTGGCGTATAGGCCAGTACCTCGCACACACCAAGTTCTCTATTACTACGTTAAACGTGTGGGAGTGTGTGTTTGTGCGCGTGTGTGCGTGCGATGGGACGCGCGCACACATGCGTGCACAAACAAGTTCCATATAACTGTTATAACATGAATTATTTTCTCTGAAATATCTAACAGACAACAGTGAACGCCGAAAAATTACACAGAACTAGAATGAAAATTTTAAAATCACTAAAATTAAAAGACGCATTATGTAACAGTACAGGCTATATACATATATATACTGCATGTGCACATGCGCAGAAATTTAGGTAACAACTTATCACACCAGTGAGATGGCATAATAGAGCTGATACACACTTCGTGTCTCTTGTTCTGTTTATAAGCGCGTTTTATTTCCGTGGGACAGCAATTGCGAGACATTCTATAAAATAATATTCACCAACTAATGCACCAAAAATACATACAATCTTTATTCTTAAAAACCTCCTACATTTTTCGACCCTGCTGGGTCATCTTCAGGGAGAATAGTCAGGGAGAATGAACTGCACTCCTTGCGCATGCGTAGGTAGTGCAGTTCATTCTGTCTGACCGCGGACAGTACATGATACCTCACAACGGAGGATGAAAGCAAAGTCACATTCTCACTTAAGTGTATAAGTGCATCCAAAAGTGTAACAGAATATTCTCCATGAAAATGACCCAGCAGGGTCGAAACATGTAGGAGGTTTTGTACGAATAAAAATTTATGTATTTTGTTGCATTATTTGGTGAATATTATTTTATATGATACAGTGCCCGGACATGGAACACATTAAATTTGCAAGACATTGATTTATGTACATTTACAAACACATTACTTCGAGTTGCAACATATCAGCGAGGCATTCTTTTATTGAACAGGTAACTAATTTTGTATGATTTACACACATTTCCATTCACTTCTATGCCTTATTGATTCGATTTTTTTCCCCCTAAACATCAGCCACAATAAATTCAATTATCATGCTATGAATTAGATAATTCCTTTGCTGTCGTAATGCAGAAGGAAGGTTTGTAGCACTTCCCTGAATCGACTTCCAGACATTGCCTTGTCTACAGGATGAGAATTAATTTCATTAGTGTTATTGTCTTGAAGCTTCATTTCACTGAAGTCCGGTACTTCGCTCGAGCTGGCCAGCGTTACCCATAACATGGTGCAAACAGATATGAGACCAAACATTTCCTTCTCTTCAAATTCTTCCTTCAACTGCTCCAATGTGAACTGGTCAGGGTCGAGTTCCAGAGCTCCTAGTGTGTCTCTGAGTTCAGCGTGATACTCACTCAAGAGGTGCCCTCGCTTTGTGAAACGTACTTCATCGTTTGTACTACTACAAAGAAAATACTGGAGATCCAGTGCTGGGGACGAAAATCTTGCCAATTGGAAGTCAATGAGCTTTACGTCATCGACTTTCCCAGTCTTTGGACAATAGTGAAACATGATGTTATTGACCCAACAGTCTCCGTGGTTTAGTACATTTAGAGAATCCTTCTCTGGTTCCGTTAGTTTTAACATCTGGTCAAATGCTGTAGGAATAAGTTTTCTAATTTTATTTGCATAATGCTCATATCCGGGCCATTTTTCTATCTGGGAAGCTAAACTTTCCAGGACGTAACTTAAGTGTGTGTTCATGCGTTTTCGCACTTCCTCCGTTTCTACATAAAATCCCTCCGTATACATATCCATGCAGGCAGGGTCACTTTTATGCAAAGCCACAGACGCGGCATGGAACCTTGCAAGAGCCTTCACAGCCATCTCGCAGTGTTCCAAATCGAATCCAGCGTGCCTGTTCGCCATTTTGTAACCGAGATGTTGCAAGTCTTCCAATATGATAATATTATTCATTTTCGTGGGCATATATCTAGCAGACACTGGGTGCAGCTTTGCCTTCATATTGCCATACATAGCTGGCAGTGTACTGCCATACATCTGCAGTTCTTTCTCAAAACTTCGTGACTCCAACACTACTTGCTGTAAAACCTCATCTTTGGGAAGTGTTTTGATGATTAGGAAATATCTGTTTATGCCACTTCCACCATTACTTTCATTACATTCCACCATAATCCGATAGAGTGTGCTGAGAAAATTATCGCCTCTCGAAACAGCTGCCTTCACCTCCATATCTGTGACAGAGACGTCCGTCTTTTCCTCTTCAGAGAGAATGGTAGCCAAGAATTCACTGTTCAGCCAAGGAGGGATGTCTACGTGTCCAACATTTGTGCTCCCCATTTTGTCTCCAAACGACGACCCAACAGTGCTCTGAAAATACAATATGAATTACTTGGAGAGTACGTTTCTGTGTATAAAGCTGAAAGTGGAATATATCTCCTACCTAAGTGTCGTCCCACCTGTGGCAGTAGCACAGAGGTTGAAATATTTAGCCACATTTCCTGGCTTTATAAGGAAAGACGGACTCATCTCTCCGTCATATTCACATTTCAGTATGATAAGCCCTCTGTACAAGTTTTGAGCGAATTGGAAGTTTTTCATGAAATGTGTAAAATCCCTATTACACACTCTCTAGATGACTTATTGGCGTGTATAGGGAGACATTTATATCTACGTGTATCTACAGCCGAAATGTGGGTTTGGAGTCAGTGCTTGCTCTGACCTGGCTACACCTTGTGTTAATGGACATTAAAATCGTGCAAAGCTACCTGACGACCTCAAGAAATCCACATTTCGCTATTAACTATTCGACTTGGCATGTCAGATTTTATACAGCTGCGCAACTCCTGTATAAATACTATAAAATACTATAAAATACTATAGAATATTACTTCGTATCATCATCATCATCATCCACGACGACGACAACGACAACGACGACGAAAAAGATGACGACGACGACGACGACAACAAGAACGTTGGTGCAAAATTTTTGGTTTATGTTTGGTGCAAAATTTTCGGTTTATGTTTGGCAGACTTAATGAAGTCAGAAACTGTACTATTGGAAAGAACGGAAACACGTAACAGATCAGAGATTTTTACTGGATTTGCGCACCGTGTAATGTTGCAGGTTAGCGCGGATATGTCAGGGTAACACGCTGCTTTCGTCTTCGTTCTTCAAGAAATTTGATTCAAATGGACTCTTGAAGATGGGGGCAGCGTGTTCTCCCGAAACGTCAGTGCCAACCTAAAATAATCGAGGTTGTCTGAACCTAGATACCTTATAAGCCCGTAGAATGTACGTTTTACATGATTCATTGCAGTTTCGCCATGCGGACTGAACTTTCGAATGCAGTGTTCACTTGAGGTGCCAGCACTTCGCTTAAAATATCAAAAATACTTTTCAAACAAAATCCTACATTTGATACCAAGACAGGCAGTCAGAAAATATTCTACAGCACGTATATTTAGTTTTCTTCATATTCATCTGTCATAAGAACGCTATCCCATTACTTGTCCACACAGTCCCGCCCGAGTTTACGCATTTATCGTATTGTGTTACGAGGTTTTCTATTCTTTGTTGGCCGAAGTCCATGTTTTAAGTTATCAGACGTAGTGCCTCACATCTTTTCACCTCACGATAATGTTTTATTTTGTGGCCACCAAGTTTTTGCTTCAGCAGTTGAAACGCGTTAAGCACTCGGTGTCCGTTCGGGGATGCATGTTTAACATACCAGGTTTAACATTAAAAAATTCTACGTGGTGACCACATGGCGTTTATGTGTTTTGTACGGATCTCAGAACAAACAGCAACTTTGGCTTATAAAACATTAAGAGATTGGTTTTTATAACCGAAGTGGAGAGTGTTTACAGCGCGGTACGCACTGAGGCCTTATAAAAAACAGATACGCTTCGTCTTTAAAGGGTTAATATATATGTACATGAAGATATAGAGGCCGATCCAGGTGGCTGCGCCGTCTAAGGCGTGGGTCTGCTACCGCTCGCTTGCTGGGGTTGCGGGTTCGAATCCTTCCGGGGGTGGGGGTGGATGTCTGTTGTGATATTTGTGTTTTGTCAGGTAGAGGTCTCTGTGTTGGGCTTATCACTATTCCAGAGCTATCCTACCGAGTGTGGTGTGTGCTATGTGAGTGTGATCATGAAGCCTCGATAATGACAGGGCCGTGGCCCACTACGGGCCGTTGCGCCATGGAAATGCGTACACAAAGGGATGTCTTGACTACTAGCATAATTGAGGGGTTCAGTATCGCCCTATCCCAGCGTTATTATGAGACAATATATATGTCTTATCTGCCATATTTACAACTGTTTTGACATTGAAAATCAAATTATCCCATTAGGTGTGGCTACATGTTTCGATTATGGTTGTCATTCTCAGGCCACCCGTTTGTTACAAAAACGTACAAGAGTATAGTTGCATTAGCTTGTGTCAGTTGATTGAGATTTCAATGCAACTGCAAGATTTTACATTCTGTAAAAGTCGTAGAGCCTGAGGATAACCACCACGGTCGAAACATGTAGCAGCATGTAATATGATATTTTAAATTTAAGTATTAATAAAGTCGTGAAGGCGGCAATTAATAGCATTTATACTGTCAATTAATTACAACGGGATGCCAAATGTAAAATTTAAACAATCCTGAGACATTCCATCTACAATTATTCTCACAACCCGTTTCTCTATGTCCTTCTTAACCTTTTAAAGCCTAGCAGTAACTTTACGTATCACCAGGTTTAATCTTAAAAAATTCTACGTGGTGCCCACATTGCGTTTATGTGTTTTGTACGGATCTCAGAACAAACAGCAACTTTTGCCTTATAAAACATTAAGAGATTGGTTTTTATAACCGAAGTGGAGAGCGTTTACAGCGCGGTACGCACTGAGTCCTTATATAAATCAGACACACTTCGTCTTTAAAGGGTTAACATTAATGAGACTCGGTCACTGGTGCGAGTAGACATTTGGCATCTTCAAAAACACATGCAGACTAGCTCATATGTTGAATGCCGTCGATACCCCGGAAGGGGGGGGGGGTGGTAGGGTGGATAATTTCGCCTGGTAGTGAACTTGAACACCCACATCCTTCTACCAAGCACGAGAATTCATCTCTTCACACATTGTCTTGACAGCGTTGTGATTAAGCCATGGAACAAGTGCACCTGTCACTTGTTCAATTTAACACAAACATTCAAGTAATCTGTAACCTGCGGATTGTGAACGGTTGTTAGCTCATGCTGAAGGGCTGTCCCCCACCTGCTTGCGCAGTGTTTGCTACCAGAACACGTCCCATGTCGCGCAAACGTGACACACATTTAACCTGTTCACGAGGGTGGACGTGAATTTCAAGGCATACGACCTTGTCACGGGGTGTTAACCAGGGCTGCGCAGTAGGTACACAAAAACCCCGACTCCGACCCCTCGATTTTTAAAACTTTCGACTCCGACCCCTCGATTTTTAAAACTTTCGAATCCGACCCCTCGATTTTTAAAACTTTCGACTCCGATCCCTCGATTTTTAAAACTTTCGACTCCGACTTCTCGATTTTTAAAACTTTCGACTCCGACACCTCGATTTTTAAAACTTTCGACTCCGACTTCTCGATTTTTAAAACTTTCGACTCCGACCCCTCGATTTTTAAAACTTTCGACTCCGACACCTCGATTTTTAAAACTTTCGACTCCGACTTCTCGATTTTTAAAACTCCGACCCCGACTCCTTCATAAAAGCTCAATATGTATTAATAACGGCAAACCTATAAGACGCTTCATCGCCACCACGTGAATCATCAGGCTACTGTTTAGACTTATAACCTGTATTTAAGTATATGTCTAATGGTTACTGTAGCTATCAGGGCTCTGGAGTTGGAGTATCTAGCTAAGATTTTACATTGGGGTCGGAGTCGGAGTCGGTACATTTTTACCGACTCCGACTCCACCTAAAATTCCTTTCGACTCCGACTCCACAGCCCTGGTGTTATCTACCGGTGCATTTATACATAAATATCACTTTGTGAGGAACACGAAATTTTACAAGATATAACACTACGTATGTAATTTAAAATAAAGTACTTTTATGCTATGATATTCGCTCTTCTGGGATGTTAACGCAGCGTATATTGGTAGTTAGTTGCCGACGTTTCGGGACAACCTATCGGTCCCATCTTCGAGGGGCAAGCAGGCTAAGAAAAAAGTCGGGGATACTCAGTTACGCAGTTGCATAGGGAATCGTGTTGTGTCTGACCAGTCAACATGGTCGGGCACTGATGGAGCAGTCGATGCTGTGAAAGAGACACAATATTACTTCCGTTAAGAAGAGCTGATCACGAAATCCTCTGTCTTTTGCAGGATACGACCTCTGATTATCTTATGCACACAAGAATCTGCCACTGGACCTTCCCTAAACCAGTTTAACTAACTTAATGTGTTCCATGTCCGGGCACTGTATCATATGAAATAATATTCACCAACTGATGCACCAAAATACATACAATCTTTATTCGTAAAAACCTCCTACATGTTTCGACCCTGCTGGGGCATCATCAGGGAGAATATTCTGTTACGCTGTTGGATGCACTTATACAGTTAAGTGGGAATGTGCCTTTGCTTTCATCCTCCGTTGTGAGGTGTCTTGTACTGTCCGCGGTCAGTGTATGAACTGCACTCCGTGAGAATGTGCCTTTGCGGAGACCGCGGGCAGTACAAGACACCTGTCAACGTAGGACGAAAGCAAAGGCACATTCTCACGGAGACCGCGGACAGTACAAGACACCTGTCAACGGAGGATGAAAGCAAAGGCACCTTCTCACGGAGACCGCGGACAGTACAAGACACCTGTCAACGGAGGATGAAAGCAAAGGCACATTCTCACGGAGACCGCGGGCAGTACAAGACACATCTCAACGGAGGATGAAAGCAAAGGCACATTCCCACTTAACTGTATGTCCATCCAACAGCGTAACAGAATATTCTCCCTGAAGATGACCCAGCAGGGTCGAAACAGGTAGGAGGTTTACACGAATAAAATGGTATTCATTTTGGTGCATTAGTTGGTGAATATTATTTTATTTTACAGTTTAACTAAGTTTAACTTCTGATCCCCTTGCGGAATGCCAGACAGTTAAGTCCAGTTAGGAGTATAAGCGTTGTCTTAGGGATGATTCAGGTGCAAAACCGAGATCGGCTGTTGAAATTCTTGGCCACTGGCGGCATTACACTAACGATTAATTACGTAATCATACTTTGCTATATTCACAGTGGCTGCACTATACATGACGTTTATTTGGAGTGGAGAAACTTTACGTTTCAGGAAGTACGTATGTTACAATAATGGCACGTAGCGATGATTTTACAATAAAATGTTATTTTCAGAATTTTTAATATTTTAAATAATTGTTACTGAGCAACATTAGAGTCATGTATGTTTTGTTGAAGTCTTCATTCACAATCGCATGTTTAGTTCTTGGGCTCAAAATTCAGGATAATATGTTTAGTCACTAATGACAGAATCCAGAGAATTACGTTTACAGACGCGATCGCAAAATTGGCAACAAGCAAATATTATCTTCGTCGTGTCTATCCGTCCGTCTGTCTGTCTGCATGGAACAAATCGGCTCCCACTGGACGAATTTTCCACAACATTTAAAAATTGAATATTTTTCGAAAATCTGTCGAGAAAATTCAGGGTTCTCTTCAAATCCAACAGGAATAACGGGTAATTTATATGAAGACCTATGTACATTTATGATAATATCTCGCTGAAGTTTTCTTAGAATGAGAAATATTTCAAACAAAACTTGTAGAGAAAATAAATGCACATATTTCATGTCCAAAAACTTTTTTTCGAAAACCGTGCCCTTTAAGAGGTAATGTTGAAAAATATGGCAGAGCCAGGACAGATGACAGATGACAGTATAATACGGCGCATGCGCTTTGCGTGCTGGGTAAGTACGGCTGCAGGCACGCACACACATAATATTTAGGACTTACTGCTATTCCGCAGCAAAAAGGGTTACGCGAAACGTTCTCGGTGTTAGGTTACACGTACATTCCCTTGTATTGTTGTTTGGCGTTCAAGGCTCCAATGCCCACACTGATGCTCGGATTCCGCTATAAGAGACAGCTTAGTGGTGGTGTCCATTGGGCGGATCGTCACCCTTCTGTCTGCGAAGCAATTCGCGCGAGGAAGGGGAAGGAAACTGGATTACCGGCCACTGATGTGACTCGGATTTCTCGGCGGATTTTTAACACCTGGACAATACTAGACTCTTATTTCAGTGATAAAGGAAAACAACTTTTTCTGATTTGTTGTTGAAGGCACTTAATGCCTCCTGTAAGATATCGCCAGCCACAATTCAACCAGGTGCACAGATTGTAGCAACAGATAAACACACCTAATTGCACTCTTTTGCTTAACCTTTTAAAACCTGAGGTAACTTTAGGTACCACCAGGTTTAATATTAAAAAATTCTACGTGGTACCCACATTGCGTTTATGTGTTTTGTACGGATCTCAGAACAAACAGCGACTTTTGCTTTATAAAACATTAAGATATTGGTTTTTATAACCGAAGTGGAGAGTGTTTACAGCGCGGTACGCACTGAGTCCTTATATAAAACAGATACGCTTCGTCTTTAAAGGGTTAATGAGGCATTGTTTTGTCAAATCAAAGCAACAATTACACCTCCTTTCCTTGTCACATTCTACAGTTTATTTTCCTATCCCAGGAAGCCTCTCCAGGAATCGAAAGGCGATCCATGGCCCGTTACATTGGTATTCGCCCTCTGACCACATTTCTTTAATTAAAATCCATTTTAATATTATCCTCACATATATAACCTATTATCAGAATTATTCTTATAATTGAGCTTTCCGAACTAAAATTTCGTGTCTCTTTCTAATATTCCCACTCGTGCTACGTGTCATATCGTTTTTGATAAACACCTACAGACGCACACAGGCATACACACACATACGTTAGTAATATAAGATACAAGACTGTGATTACTAAGCGGCTCATTACGTAATTTTCTCCAGTATCCTCTTAAGTTCTCGTTCTTTAAATGCCGTAATAATGCCAAATCTCTTACCAGGTAAGTTTATCCAGGTTGCTAATAAGCCACACAAAGACCCTTTGTCACAGAATCTGCACCAGTAGCAGCACTTCCCTTAGATGTACGCAGGTGCTTGTGGCAGCGGATGCAGTACGAAGTCTGTGAATCTCAGTTTTAAGCAGCGTCACTTATCAGTAAATGTGTGTCATCCATCGACTTTAGAGGAGATTAACTTATCAACTCAGCAGTCAAGGCCACCAATCGCATGCGTTGGTTATTGTTAGTGAGTGTTCATTAGGAAATCCAGACATCCAAAATATCTTCTTCCTTCACTCGAAGAAGAGATAATTAATTGTCGTCTTACTTGTTTGGCACCGTGCAGTGTGGTAATTTATTTTTTACTGATTTTTGGTTTTGAAAAAATATCCTGCCTTTACCCTACATTGAGGATTCAGGTAACACGTTCTCTGAAAGTTTGCTGCCACCTAAGGAAAAAACATGGGGTCAGAACACCAGAATATCACAGCATAGACCTTCGTCATTGTGTTAACGCCGTAACCAGACAGGGTGCTTAATTCAGGTCTCGGGCTGAGCTGCCAAAATATGAGACAATAAACTGGTGATTTGGTTGTTATCCGGTTTATGAAATAATATCGAAATTAAATCAAAATATTAATATTCAAAATTTAGAATGGCTGGAGGGGGTTCTTAATTTCTGTCCGCACGTAAGACATGTATGCCATTGGGTACGGATTTATCAAATTTAATTTCCAGGTACAGTGATAATAAACACAGTCAGACACACCACTACATGTTTCGGCTCGGCCGAGCCGAAACATGTAGTATATTAGTACAGCCTTAGAGTATAACGACATAGTGTGCAAAATAAATACATACTGTGGTGTGTCAGAATGTGTTTATTATCACTGTTTTTAGAACAACGCGCCGGGATGACCCAAATTAAGATTAATTTGCAGGAACAGGCCTGCTGGCCAGCTAGCTGTTTCTTATGTGAGACAGTACGGAAGGCGAGCGTTCCATGAACGTTACAGGACTGTACAGGCCTTACGTTATTACTAGGGTGTACGGGTGGAGTCACCAATGCACGGACCGTTCTGGGCACACAGCCTGTACTTTGTAAGGCTATGAACAGCGTCCTGTTCGCCCACCCATATTCTTATAGTTGTACTTAATCAGTAACTGCAACCTAACCAGTTGCAACAGCATGACTCTTTATTTATTTATTTATTTATTTCGTTCGTTCTTTCTTTCTTCCTTCCTTCTTTTCTTCCCTTTTTCTTTCTTTCTTGCTTTGTTTCTTTCCTTCTGTCTTCCTTCCTTCCTTCCTTCCTTCCTTCCTTCCTTCCTTCCTTCGTTTCTTTCTTTCTTTCTTTCTTTCTTTCTTTCTTTCTTTCTTTCTTTCTCTCTTTTTCTTTCTCCCTCTCTTCTTTCTCTCTCTTGGTCTCTCTCTTTCTCTCTCTTTCTCTCTCTTTCTTTCTCTTTCTTTCTCTCTTTCTCTCTTTCTTTATTTCTTTCTCTCTTTCTCTCTCTCTTTCTCTCTTTCTTTCTCTCTTTCTCTCTTTCTCTCTTTCTTTCTCTCTTTCTCTCTTTCTTTCTTTCTTTCTTTCTTTCTCGCTTTCTTTCTTTGTTTCTCTCTTTCTTTCTTTCTTTATTTCTTTCTCTCTTTCTTTCTCTCTTTCTCTCTTTCTTTCTTTCTTTCTTCCTTTCTTTCTTTCTTTCTACCCATCCTAGGTCTAGACTAGACAGTGTGCAATGAGAAACAGTCTTCACAACTTACAGATGTATTAACAAATACCCGTGGAACTAGACTACATGTTTCGGTCACAGACGCCCATCAGCAGGCCTACGTACAATAATTAGTGTAAGAATGGTTTGGCCTTAGAGACCTCAAAAGGCGATTGTCATATTCAAGCCTTATATTCAGATTGTTAGGTAACAATATGGCGTAAAAGTCCATATATATATATATTAAAATGGTAAAACTTGTGGCAAAACTTATAAGCTAAACCACACTTGTTGAAACCAGTACTATGTAATTATTACAATAATATTTCTTGGTTAGGATTACAGGTGTGACTTAAATGTTGACCCCATGCTAGATGAAGTGTTATTCAATTGTTCCTTCTTGTTTTCATAGCCAATTGTTGGAGTCCTTGGCGGTATCATTCAATTGTTGTGATTTTAGGCGTGGGTATATGGACTTTTACACCATATTGTTACCTAACAATCTGAATATAAGCCTTGAATATAACAATCGCCTTTTGAGATCTCTAAGGCCAAACCATTCTTACACTAATTATTGTACGTAGGCCTGCTGATGGGCGTCTGTGACCGAAACATGTAGTCTAGTTCCACGGGTATTTGTTAATACATCTGTAAGGCGGCACGCGGTGGCGCAGTTGGTTGAGGCACTGCGCTACAAACCGGCAGGTCGCGGGTTC
>BLKM01000399.1:175580-194857 GCA_013340265.1 Coptotermes formosanus | reverse complement strand
CAAACTAAAAATTATGACGACCGGGTGACTAGTATAAGCACATTTAGTCAGGAAGAGTTCCAGTTTTGGGAGGATTATCGCCGGCTTTGTAAATTGCCTGAATTCTTTAAGCCTAAAGGAATGTTTTCTGCAATCGGAAATAATACGGCTCAAGAAGAAGCAGAAAAGAAATTACAAAACTTTGTGATTGAAGACGAAAAAATTCGCTGTACAGATGCCAATGAATTACAGGCACTGATCCCCTACGTGAAAAGGTTGCTTCAAATTTTCCCTGAGATAAAAAAGAACACAAAGTGTGCTTTGTCACCACACGAGATTAGAAACAACGTTTATCAGATTGGAACCAAGCGTTACCTCGAAAAACTTCACCAAAGCCCACTTGACTTTAAGCCTGATGCACTGAGTTTAAGAGATTTTCTAGAGAATGATGAACAAAAAGTACTGCATTTACGCATGATTGATGTGGATGCATGGACAGGGCTAATCAAGGTTTATCAGGTGCTGCAAAAGACACCCTCCGTGAATTATTTCCACAGTGAAGGTCACTACACTGTACTGACGTTAGAGCACTTGTTGCTTGTCAATCAGATGGTGAATCTGAGTGCATTAATGGAGTCGACAGCAGCACCACATCTGTTAATGATGTCGTGCGAGGGCAGTCAACTGTGTAATGATGGAACTAAACAGATATTCAAAAGTCTGTTTGATACTGTGAGGCAGAAGCCGTCTCTCAAAATTATAGTGACCACGCAGTCGGAATATGACACCATTACTTTACTGCAAGATATAGCAAAAGAAGCACTCAATAGTGGACTTGTTACAAGAGACGAAAAGTTTACTTGGACCGATTTAACCCAAAGTTCACAGGAAAAATTGCTTGAAAATTCAGTCAATTTTCAAGGCAGTGAAGTTGCCTTAAATCAACTCATATCTGCTGACTCAACAGTGACAAATTTGTTACCCCTTGCTGACTTGTTGGATAAAAAACTTCTTAAGATTGGTGAACAACCAGTAGAATATTCTGAATGTAATTTTTACGATGAAAGATATTATATTCACAGAATATTTCGTCACCAAGTAATCATTACACAGAACGTTTTAAAAGAAAACAAAGAAAAAAAGTTTCCTGATTTACTGGCTAGCACTGAACAAGAATTCAAACAATTCTGTCAAGAAAATCCAAAAAGCAATGTGCATTGGCTGGAGAGAGACAAGTCAGGGAAACTCGTTTGGCAGCAATCGCAAGGAAGCTTGGAAGCACTGCGTAAATATATTGATGCGAACAGTTGGCACACATACACACCTGATGATTTAGACAGGCTGTTGGAGCAAGCACACAAGAAGAGAGTGATGCTGATTTCTGATACAGCAGGGATGGGTAAATCCACCGTACTGACACATCTGTCTAAGCAAATCAAACAGAATTTCCCGAACAAATGGGTGGTGAGAATTGACTTAAATGACCACACAGATGCACTGAAGGCACTGCAAGAAGAACAGATCGTTAAAGAGAAAGACATTGAATTTATATCGGAGAAAATACTAAAACTGGAATCCGATTTCGAGATTAAATTATTTAAGCAGTGTTTTGAACAAAAGCAAAAGGTAGATATAGTAATAATGCTGGATGGTTTTGATGAAATCAGTCCGAACTATAAAGAGACTGTGATTGATTTACTGCAAGCTCTAAGGCAGACGGCGGTAGAACAGCTGTGGGTCACCACCCGACCACATCTGAAAGAGGAACTGGAAGATAAGCTACAACAGCTCTCCTACACACTGGAACCATTTTCTGAAGAAAATCAAGTTGAGTTTTTAACAAAGTTTTGGAGCCTAAAGGACTGGTTTACTCAGATGAACAGTAAGGGGAAAGAAGAGAAGAAAGTAAAGTTAGAAATTTATGCTAAACATTTAGTTCAGAAACTAGAACAGTCAGTCAGTGATAAAAACAAAGAGTTCACCGGCATCCCATTACATTGCCGCATGTTGGCGGAGGCATTTGACAGAGAAGTTGAAACATTTTGTCAGTCAGCTGAATTCGTGCCTGCGTTACAGTTCAAGCTAGACTTGCTTGGGTTGTATGAAAAATTTCTGAAGAGAAAATATGACATCTGTTGTGAGGAAAAGTTTAAAATGTCGATGACAAATGAGGGTACAAAAGCGGTACGAAAACAATATGTTAAAGACATCATACAGAATCATCATTTGCTAGCCTTGAAGACATTGTTTGGTGAGGAACAAGTGGCCCACTTTCAAATCAATAGCAAATGTAAATCTTCAGAAGAAGACTTAAGTCGGACTGGGTTAGTGCAAGCAAGTCATGACGGCAAACTGCACTTTATCCACCGCACGTTTGCCGAGTATTACGTTGCAGAGTTTTTGGTAAACCAACTGACCAAAGGGTCGAACACTTCCCAACAAGTGCAGGAATTTCTATTACAGAAAATATTTGTGGAAACAGATTATCGGGTGGTTAGAGTTTTTATAGATGGACTGTTGTCAAGGTCTGAGCCATCAAAGGAGGTG
Organism: Coptotermes formosanus; assembly: GCA_013340265.1. Classification (NCBI taxonomy): domain Eukaryota; kingdom Metazoa; phylum Arthropoda; class Insecta; order Blattodea; family Rhinotermitidae; genus Coptotermes; species Coptotermes formosanus. Next base: position 192,331 of record BLKM01000399.1, on the reverse strand, counting down.
TTAAAACAGTGCGGAAATCGGATACATGATTTATGTACAGATGGTGTACTAATACTACACCAGGCAGTGCGTGAAGGTAATGCTTATATTGTTGGGTTTTTATTGGACAGCGTGCAAGCAGGAGGGCACACAGACACTTTAAGTGAGATGTTGCTAGCCCAAAATAAGGACAGACAAACAGCCTGGCAACTGGCAGCGTATTGTGGCAACATACAGGCATTAGAAAAGTTATGGGAGTTTGCTAAAGAGAAACTAACAAAAAGGGTGTTAAGCAATAACCTGTTATTAGTCAAAGACAACTGGGGACAAACCGCCTGGCATTACGCATCATTGCGGGGCAACATAGAGTTGTTACAGAAAGTGTGGGACTGGGCTAAAGAGCAGCTGATAGCAGCGGATTTAAAAAACAAATTTTTCTTAGCAAAAGATGTTAGAGAAAGAAATGCCTGGCAGGTGGCAGCAGAGGAGGGCAATGTGGAAGTGTTACACAAAATGTGGGAATGGAGTAAAGAGACACTATCAGCAGAGGAGTTAAAGAGTAAGTTGTTGTTAGCTAAAGACAATATGGAACAAACTGCCTTGCACTTGGCAGCAGAGAAGGGCAACATGGAAGTATTAGAGAAACTTTGGAAATGGGGTAAAGAGAAACTAAGAGCAGAGGAGTTAAACAGTAAATTGTTATTAGCCAAAGACAAAATGGAACGAACCGCCTGGCACGTGGCAGCAGAGGAGGGCAACCTAAACATATTACAGAAACTGTGGGAGTGGTGTAAAGAGACACTAACAGCAGAGCAGTTGAAACATATGTTGTTATTAGCCAAAGACAACACTCAAAGAACCGCCTGGCAAGTTTCAGCAGGTAAGGGCAAACTAGAAGTATTACAGAAGCTGTGGGAATGGGGTAAAAAGACACTAACAGAAGATGAATTAAATAATAAATTCTTATTTGCCAAAGACAATTGGGAACAAACCGCATGGCATTACGCATCAAGAGGGGACAACAAAGAGATGTTAGAGAAAATGCTGGAGTGGAGTAAAGAGACCAGAACAGGACAGGAGTTATATAATAAATTTTTAGCTGAAGGCCTTATGAAAAGTTATTTTTCATGGTGGGGCACTGTAGAGGATGTAACAGCAAAACACTGGGAACGCAGTAAATTGAAACTAACAACAGAGGAAATAAACAATAAACTGCTATTAGGCCAAGAAAATATGGAACCAACTGCCTGGCTCGTGGCAGCAAAAGTTGGCAACCTAGAAGTTCTACAGAATCTGTGGCAGTGGGGTAAAGAGAAACTAACAGCAGAGGATTTACGAAATAAGTTGTTATTAGCCAAAGACAACGAGAAAAGAACTGCCTGGCACTGGGCAGCAAAGGAGGGCAACCTAGAAGTTCTACAGAGTCTGTGGCAGTGGGGTAAAGAGAAACTAACAGCAGAGGAGATAAGTAATAATTTATTATTAGCCAAAGACAATGAGAAACGAACTGCCTGGCACTGGGCAGTACAGGAAGGCAACCTAGAAGTGCTACAGAAACTCTGGGAGTGTGGTAAAGGGATGCTAACATCAGAGATGTTAAGTAATGGACTGCTATTAGCAAAAGACAAAAGGGAACAAACCGCCTGGCATTATGCATCACGGTTGGGTAACTTAGACGCATTACAGAAATTGTGGGAGTTGGGTAAAGAGACACTAACAGCAGAGGAGTTAAATAGCAAATTGTTATTAGCCGAAGACTACTGGGGAGAAACCGCCTGGCACTTGGCAGCAGAGGGCGGCAAACTTGAAGTGTTAGAGAAATTGTGGGAGTGGGGTCAAGAGACACTAACAGCAGAAGAATTAAAAAATAAATTGTTATTAGCCAAATATGTGGATGTACGAATCGCCTGGCATCACGCATCAAGTTGGGGCAAGGTACAGCTTTTAGAGAAACTGTGGGAGTGGGGTAAAGAGACATTAACAGCAGAAGAATTAAATAATAAATTGTTATTAGCCAAAGACTGTGAGAAAAAATCCGCCTGGCATTTGGCAGCAGAGAAAAACGAACTAGAAATATTACAGAAACTGTGGGAGTGGGGTAAAGAGAACTTAACAGGAGAGGAGTTAAAAAATAAATTGCTATTAGCCAAAGACAATAAGGAACGAACCGCCTGGCATTACTTATCATGGCGGGGCGAAATAAAAGCATTACAGAAACTGTGGGACTGGGGGAAAGAGACACTGACACAAGAGGAATTACGTAATAAATTGTTATTAGCCAAGTGTGAGGATGCAGAACAAACCGCTTGGCACTACGCATCAGTGCACGGAAACCTACGTCTATTACAGAAGCTGTGGGAGTGGGGTAAAGAGACAACAGCAGCAGAGGATGTAAATAATAATTTGTTATTAGTAAAAGACGATATGGAACAAACCGCCTGGCACTTGGCAGCAGGGAATGGCAAACTAACAGTATTGCAGAAAGTGTGGGAGTGGGGTAAAGAGACACTAACAGCACAGGAGTTAAATAGCAAATTGTTGCTAGCCCAAGGTAAAGGCAGACAAACCTCCTGGCACTTGGCAGCCAAGAATGCCAACATAGCAGTACTACAGAAATTATGTGAGTGGGCTAATGAATTGAAAATAAACCTAAAAAATGAGCTCGTTTTTGCCAAAGATAAAGACGGAAAAACCGCATTAGAACTTGTTAGAGAAAATAAAGTCGTAAGAGAGGCAGAAAGATTGAAAGCTATCGAACTAATTGAGAATTATTTATGAAAATATGAAGCCGATTGAGGCGTTAAGAATCTAGTTCAACCTTCCACTAACAATAAATGCTACAATGCAACTTCCAGAAGACATTCAGACAGTTGCAGTATCGGGCTGTAAGTGTGTTGTGTCTGCATGTCACACCGTCACAGACACAACTGCAGACACCTTGATACGGTTGCAATATGAGGGACACTGCTTGTGCTCTGTGCGTCTTCAACAGAATGCCGCCAAGGTGCAGCGTTACGCGGCAGCAGAGGGAAGCACTGGAGGGTCTGTTGTGCCCTCAGCACTGTCTGGGTAGTGTCCCAGATTGGAGGTGGTGAGCAGGAATACACACGGGCGGGGTCAGTTCGTGACCGCTATCACCATGCACAGCACTGCAACAGGACAGTACTGAACCGCACTGCTGTCTGATAAACGGATCTGAACACTCAGCTGGTCACGGTGTGCTGTTGAACAGTGGCCAGTGTGTGCTGCTTGTGTGCATGGCGGTGTGCGCTATGAGCTGTGTTAATCCCAACACTGCACACCCTCCCTGCTGTCAGCTGGCTGAGTCGGTGGCTCTGTCTAGGCCTCCTTTCACTGTAAAAGCTCTCAGTCTGATTACCGTCCAGCCGTAATGCAGCGCCGCTGGTGGCCAAATCCCTGACACAGCTGATAGCAGTGGCCTTCTGTCAACTGCATCAGGCGGTGCCAGATATTGTGCTGTTATCTTGTGAGCAGACCGGGTTTGTTGAATGAACGCCGGCCGAGACAGCCAGTTCGAATGCAAAAACACAAGCTGGAGGTTACGGCAGACTTACACCGTGACTTTTCAAACAATCAGCCTCTGAGTTTCAGTAGCATATTGAGAAATTGCAACTTTTGATGCCTCAGTTAACACAGGTGCAAACTCTTGCGTTACTGATGGTGGTAGAGGGTGTCACTTATCAGCCAGTACTATGATGATAGATACCTGATGAATGCTTGCAGCTGGCAATTTGTCTGCAGTGTGTGACAGCAGAAATACAGACAGTTTCACTGTATACGGCAGAGTGATCATCTGAAATTTTGGGACAAAATTAGAAGTAGGAATTTGACAACAGTCCACGTATCTCCCCTGAACTAAAGCAGCAGGTTTTTTCATATCGCAGTGTTCCATACCACACTGGTACAGACTGCTTCCGCTCACTGGATGGCGAACCAAACGTCCTGCTATTTGTCAGACGATGGTTCAGCTACCGCGATGGGAAAGTTGACTGCCCGTAGTCTCTAAATAGTTTGTTTCTTAGATGTACCTGTTAATGACTTTGGTACAAAGAGATGTTGTACACACTTACTGCTGCTCATGATAAAGTACGTTAAGTGTGGGACAGGTTTGTTGTGTTGATTTCGCACTGTGTGTAGCGACACGCACTGTTGGTAATTGGCATGCTATTGTACAAATCGTTTGTAAATATTTGTGTATTAATGGATGTATAAAATGTCCTGATTTATGTTATTCTGTGTAGATAGAGATTGTGCTGTATAGATGGCAGCACTGTCAGCAGCAACAGTACACTGTGTGAAGTTGTTAGTAAGGGACAAGCTGCTGTTTATTGGAGTAAGAGCCAGTGAATGTTGAGTCGGAAGTCTGCTACATGCACGGAATTAAACAGTTACTCTAGTGATTAGTGTTAGCTGTACTGTGGGTCGTGTACTAGAAGCTTTATGTTATTTGGATAAACCTACACGTAATGCTAATTCTGTAAAGGAAACTACATTTCGGTTTCACGTGCAACACGGTGGAATACTTTATCCTGCAAGAAAATGTCAGCATACATAGACTATATGTATACGTATCATATCCATATACATACGCATACAAATATGCATATACATATATATACACATACACATATGTATCATAGACATACGAACAGTGGACTGTGTTGTGTTTATTTAGCAAAAACTATGTACCTGACTGTACGATACAGAGCAGCTGTATTACACTGCTGTGTTAGCATTATGGCTTGTGCGCATGGCGGTTGTACTTACACACACCTGTGTTCCATCTCTGTCATTTTAAACATTTAATGATTGCTCAAGTTTGTAAATAGATAGAAACAGTGCATAGTGTTATTATAAATAAGTTCATGGGATTTCTCTCTCTATATTTCACATTTGCTTGTAAGTGACCATTTTCCTACACACTTTTTAATTACACTATCGTTCCATATTAATTTTTGCCTGATGTTGTGTTTCTACATGCACCACTTATAGGTCTACGCCTCAGAACTTTGAAGTGTATACAGAGAATGTCCATCGCAAAGACCCATGTTAAGTTCCGTGAACAGTGCACAGCACACACAGTTAAGCAGGCAGCTGTGTGACCAATTAGCGGTCCTGTAATTTCAGTACAGTTTTCTTACCGTACAGTCTGTTTAACAACACATGCAACACGTGTGTAACATCAGCAGTTAAACGCAACAAATTTTCATTTCGAAACACCAACAAACGTGACACTGCGTTACGTTGACACACACAATTCACCGTAAGGACCCCGATCTAACCACTCTCCACAAAACGCACATTCGCCCCACACCGTCCTCGCAGTAACAATTCTGTTCACTGGCCTGATACCTGAGACGTTTCATGGCTTCCGTTTCTGAGTACAAATTTGTCACTCTTTACCCAGTGTAAAAAACAACATAACTTAGCGTGGTGCGGACATTCCACATGAGATATTCCAGATTGTCCTGTTAATGCAGTTTTATTTGATATTTAAAACTTCCAGTCCCTTTTTCTTTTCAATCAAAAATATCCACATCGTTTTCTTATCTTCACTGAAACTACTATTCGTGTTGGTTACGAAGATCAATTTCTTTGTTACAGTTCCCCAGTAGTAGTAGTAGTTGTAGTAGTGGCGGCGGCGGCGGCGGCGGCGGTGGTGGTGGTGGTGGTAATAACAGCATCAGCAGTAGTGGCAGAAGTAGTAGTAGCTGAAATATTTATTTCTCGTTACGTATAAATACGTTGAGACATAATATGTTGGGATATGGCATAGAATTGTGTTTGTCCTGAGCCCAGACACAATGGGTAATGTTGGAAGTATACAAAAATTATACAGTCTCTCTGTCGAGGATAAGACTTCCGTTGCATAAAGGTAACACTGTGTAACAGAACACGGTGCATCTGCAGGTACAACTGTGCACACGTGCATGTGGCAGTTGGTTATGCTCAGTGCGTGTCAGCCAACTGCAGGTAGTTCATGCGGTGCGCCGGTCTGTACAATGAACAAACACATCACGGGCCTTAATAGTTAAGATGTGCATCTTAGTACATGTGACTGCAGACTGTGCACATGGTTATAGAATGAATTCTGTTTGTTAAACCAACAAACAATCCATCAACGCAAGGTATACTGCTACATGTTTCGGCAATATTAATAACCATTATTGCGAAGTACAGCAGAAAATATAAAATGCTGACATGCAGCTGCTAAACGTAGGAAGAGATCTATTGATATTCTTTAAAGTATATCTTAAGTTGCTGGATTGTTTGTGCTTTCGTTGACTGAACACACAACAGGAATGGTCGCCTGAACTTAATTCTCTTTGTTCACTTGCTGTTAATTGAAAATCAAGAAATATCAAAACGGCGCATAAGGCTGATTCATGAACGGTAAACAGAGATCGGGGCTAAATAATTGACTCTTAATTAAAAAGCACCGTTCAGTGCAGGAAATTAATTTAATGGTAGACACATTCTTAACATGGCTGGTGTCTGCTGGCTGAGCTACACCTTAGACCATGGTTGCTCAAAATTTCTTGTACAGCGGGCCCCACACAAAATGTCACTATTTCTACAGACCCCTCCACACAATTGTCTCGCCTTACGTACCCACAAAGTACAACTGATTTAGTCTAGCAGCAGTTTACCGATGTTTTACACGAACGTCGTACATGCACGTTCACGGTAGGAAATTTCAAATATTCGTATTTTACTATGTTGCGTATATGGAGACAAAACGTATATCGGGGCGTGTCTGTTGTTAAAGATTTAACATATACAGAAATCAGGTGTGCTGACGGTACAGCACTGTGTGTGTGTTCAGGGACTCAGTAACCTGCACTGTGTGCGTGTTCAGGTGCTCAGTAGGCTGCATTGTGTGTGTTCATGGGCTCAGTAGGCTGCACTGTGTGTGTGTTCAGGGGCTCAGTAGGCTGCACTGTGTGTGTGTTCAGGGCCTCAGTAGGTTGCGCTGTGTGTGTTCAGGGGCACAGTAGGCTGCACTGTGTTTGTTCAGGGGCTCAGTAAGCTGTAGTCTGTGTATGTTCAGGTGCTCAGTAGGTTGCACTGTGTGCGTGTTCAGGTGCTCAGTAGGCTGCACTGTGTGTGTTCAGGGGTTCAGTAGGCTGCACTGTGTGTGTTCAGGGGCTCAGTAGGCTGCACTGTGTGTGTTCAGGGGTTCAGTAGGCTGCACTGTGTTTGTTCAGGGGCACAGTAGGCTGCACTGTGTGTTCAGGGGCTCAGTAAGCTGTACTCTGTGTGTGTTCAGGTGCTCAGTAGGCTGCACTGTGTGTGTGTTCAGGGGCTCAGTAGGCTTCACGGTGTGTGTGTTCAGGGGCTCAGGCTGCACTGTGTTTGTTCAGGGGCTCAGTAGGCTGCACTGTGTGTACTGCGGGTAATATAAAAGGAAATTACAAAGCATGGCAGTGTATCCAGCGTGACAACCGCCGTAACAAAGTTGCACTGTGCTGTGTGGAAACTGCAACTGCACGTTCTGCCAGTTACTGCCGAGCCTGTCACAACACGCGGTCCCCGTAACCCTTTTGCAGTCCAAGTTGCACACAGCCAGTAGACTTCAGTGGCCGAGGGCTAAATTCCAAGACCAGTGCTGCCGGTAAATTCTCTGACAGCTTCAGTAGGCAGGCACTGGGTGACTCAATGTTACGTTGGTAGCGAGCTGAAGGCTTCAGTGGGGCTAAGAATTTTAAAATTGCCATCATTAAGAATAAAAGGTTCTTTTGTTGAAACAGAATGACTTCTGGCTACGCACGGCATTGACAGACGCAAACACGTGACGTTGCATTTAAATGATCAGTTCGTACCGCGCAGTGAGAACACTGTATCCCGGTTATAAAAACAAATTATCTAATTCTGTATACGTAAATAATTGCTGTTAATCCTTGGATACATAAAAATCTCTCTATGGGCAGAATGGACAAGCTTATATTATTAAACCTGGCTGTACGTAAAGTAACCACTGGGCTTTAAAGTGTTAAGGCACACAGTGCTTTCGACAGCTCCAGCACTGGACACGTAGTTTCGAATTCCACTTTGTACGCACATGGATACAGGCATGCGGTTTGTTTTGTGCTGTGCTCTGCAGGTAGAGGCACTGCAGGGGCAGAAATTCAGCCAGCGGACTGTTACCAAATGCCTACAGTCGATTTACAGCGTCATGATGACGTAATTCTGAGTAAGCAGCATGTCAGCTTGTTCAGAGCTCAGTAAGAGAATGTTATATACAGGCCGTGCGGGGCAGGCGGCTATAGAGGGCAATATGGGAAGTATATACATAATGTCAGAAAATGTAAACATTTCACTGGTTCGTCGTCTTGCGCTGTATTTAAATTCAAAACAAATATATTACAGCAGTCAGAAACACCCTGTATGTATGTTACGAACATTTTGGCTACTCTTTTCGGTTTCAAGCCAAACCACCAGGCTAACAACACTGTGTGAAACAGCACTGTGCACTAACGTACAGTGGCACTTGTCCTGCTGTAAACCGGAGACCTGAGACGGTCTTAATGTCTGGCGCTACCTGTGTGGCTGCGGCCCACAAAATGCTCGATGCGTTAAACAATATGGTCATTGCTCTGTGCGCATTGTCACTGCACGACTGCGTGTAGTTACAGCCACGGGACACATTTATTGCTGTGACGCACGAACACGTTTTTGGAACCCACACAGTATTCTGTTAAACGGGTGCCGGGAATAAAACAGCCGGGGAGTGAAGCTGAAAACCGTCACCGATCCAACGCCAAGATGCAGGATGAACCGGCTGTAACAGCTCTTCCTGTACGTTTGACGCTGTACGCAGGGACAGTTGTAGCGTCACATGCTGTCAGTAACTGACAGACACTGCTCAGTGGAGATAAGCAGTTCAGACGGACATGTTCCGCAGTCCTTACCTCTTCTACCTACTCACAATATGTGTCGAGGTTATTTTCACTTGATCACACTCAGACACACACCACTGTCTGTAGGACTCCTCTAGACGAGGGATCGGCCCGTCGCAGAGACCTCTACCTGACAACACAAACACTCACAAGAAAGAGACATCCATTCCCCCGGTTGGATTCGAACCCACGATCCCAGCAAGGGTTCGGGCGCAGACCTACACCTTTTACCGCGCGACCACCGGGATCGGACTTAGACGGACATGTTTAGCTCTTAAATCCAACTCAAACCCTTGAGATATGCTATCATTATGAAACAAACCTCAAACACAAGTGTTTACACGCTCTCAAGTGACTCAGTTTATCCAGCAATATCTTATCACAAATATTCAACCACTTTCGGCGCCCACAGTGACGCGTTATATAAGCTTTGGAACTGAACGGTGTCAAAGTACAAAACCCTTTTAATCCAGTGTATAATTAATAGCCCTCACTGTCCCCCTAAAACACACCGCAATGTATTGCTGCCGTAATTAACTGCACCTACTGTGCGGTCTTTCTTAGAGAAGTCGCTCATTGCATTGCCTGCAGTTATGGAACTCAAAAGTTAGTAATGCTTACAGAAGCCAATCACTGGAATTTATTCCCAGCCAGCTGAGTCCAGTACACACGACATGCCTGTCATTTATCGATTTTAATATTGTCCTCCTGACAATATCTGGATCTTTTTTGATTTCAAATTTTGTATAACGTTTCACACAATGTACCACTTCTGTATGTGTTTTCTCCTATGTCACTTAGTCCCTGTGTACCTGAACAACACGTGTGCTACACTGTGTTGAAAGTGGGAAGTCCTGCACCTAAAACACCTTAGATACCTACATGACCCCAGTGACACAGTAGCAAACCCCATACATTCCGTAATCTCCGGCAGTTGTGCTGTACATTCATTCACTGACACTAAAATTCTATTCCAAATCCTACTTCCGACAGCAGAACAGTCACTTTTTGCTCACAATGTATTTTATACACACATTGCCGTAACAGATTCATACAATTACACGGCCCGTAAGCACCACTTTCGGTGCAGGTTTATATGGAGAAGCAGAAAACTGAAATGTGTACAAAAAAATATAGTGGCTGGAATGTCGGCTTTTCACGAACTGGAACATTTATGGTGGGCAAAGAAAGCCTCGGGGAGTGTAAAGACTCCAGGACGCAGGAAACTGAGAAGGGTTAGTGCGCAGGCGCAAAACAGTGCACGATAATCCTTGTCTAGACTTCACTATGTAAAGTTTCAATCACCAAATACGTTTGTTCACAGCATAACTTAGTGCTGAATGCAGTGCTTTCAGTGTTAAATCCTGAGCGTCACATTTAAGGCATCAAAATAATACAACCGCGTGTTGCAAAACATGAAAATTCTTCATTATTTCGAAAGTTATTTAAAGTCCCACGAACACAGCGTGCAGAGTAAACGGCCTGTCAGTTCATCGCACAGTGCAGTCCGCTATTGCCCCGCTATCCCCTGCACTGTAACTGTACCGCGGTCACTTTCGTTTGTGTCCGTCTGTTTGACTGAAACTGGGACTGTTGTGGACGGGTTGTTATGGAATGTGGCGGTTCTACTGATCAGTAACGTACTGCAGCAGATTTGTATTATTAAGTCTGCAGACTAGCATGGCTGTTATTTGACGTGGAGGGTTAACTGTTGTGTCAGTAAGTTACTATAAAAGTCAGTGACGCTGACAAACGTTACACACAAATCGACACTTCGTACTGACACTAGGCTACTTCATTTGGCCTTCAGTTCGCACAGTGTGTAAGTTATCTTTGTAACATCCACTTGTGCCGTGTCACTGTCAAATTGCAACACTGAGCTTTCAGCCAATAGCGTGAATGTGGACAATCTAATCTATGGATAGTTATGACTATATATGTGACTACATACTGGCATGCAATTTCAAGCAACCAGCTGGACTCCACTGCAGAAAACATCAGCTGGACAGTTGATCTCCTGTTGTGCAGCTGAACACGCAGCAGCAGCTTCTGTGTAATTACTGTAAGTACAGTTCAGTTGCACACTTGTACAGTTTGTGTTTGTACAGTAACTGTGCCGCGCGGTAAGACGCTAACCGTGACTGGCACTGTGTCTCTGTGAGCAGCAATCGGCAGCACAGTACGCCTCCATTCACTGTGTCGCTGTTTGGGTGAGTTCGGGAAAGACAGCTACAGAAATGCGTCTTTTAGATCCTGCAGTCCTGTCTGTCCCTCCGTCTCCATGTAACAACTAAAGAACTGCTGAACGCATTGCCATGAAACTTGATGTTACGTACTTTTGCTAAAATTCCTCGACTCATTCCAATTTCGGCTACAGTCTAACAACACCAGCGGACGCTTCCCATGCAGACCTACATGCATTGTGCTGACACCTCGAGCGTCAGTAGCCAGATGTTCGGCGGAACAAAAGCATTTGGAAGGGTAATTCTTCGCAAAATAAAAAGCATATTTCAAGCCCAGTGCACTTCGGTAAGTCCTTCGGTGTTTTTCATTAAAGCAACCGAAAGCACCTGAACTCTTACGCTGTGCGTACTTTTCACTACGTCCTGTGAATTCAGACTTTCAGCGTGCTCGTTTGTGGATCAAATAATGTTTCTGTATTTCACCTTTGAGAGGGATCGGGTTTCGCATTTTCAGAACGAGAATAGTTCTTGGAACCCCCTTGTTTGCAGGAAATGATTTACACTCGAATATATTAGTTTACAGTTTTGTGCGAGCGACTTCGCGGAACCTAAACCTTTAGCTATAAGAGTGCCGGTTTCTTATAATTGTCCGAATTTTATGGTGAAAAATTTATTTTAGTTTAAAACTGATACCAGTAACAAACTTCACAGCTGTGCAAGCAGGAATTTTCATTTTGGGGGCCAACCCTGTGACCTAGTAACAGGGAAATGAATGCAGTTGTCTCACGATATTTTATTCTTAGTACAGTAAAATGCAATTTAACACAGTCCGACCAACAGTAATGCAGCCCGGTTTCCCATCCACCCTATAAACTGTGCAGTGTACCGGTGACAGCCTGTTACCGGCCGCCCGTAGCAATGCGTTCTCACCGCATTGCACATTTCCATATACTGACACCTGCTGTGCAGTGCCTTACCGGAACGGCTGGCTGTCATTTCGTTTGTAAATGTATGTGGACAGTAAGAATATTGCACACTGCATAGTGAGTGGCTTTGGTTCGAGTCCAGACGCTTCCACGTAATGTTACTCTAGCGAACTCTATTCATGCTGTAACATCAGTTTCCACCTGCTGTGACCCACCTTCCAAAGAAAGGAACGCGAATCTCCATTCTTATCACAGCAGCACTCAGTTTCAGCACTCAGTACAATAAATCTCACTTTTGCACTGTAATGTAACCGCCGTAAGGCACAGCAGTGTGTTCCGATAGAACTCATAACGCCTGTGTTCCTGTTACAGACTGCCTGTCCCTTAGATCCTGTGCCTGTTGTACCGTAAGGCACAGCACGGTGTTCCGATAGAAGTCATAACGCCCGTGTTCCTGTTACAGACTGCCTGTCCTTTACATCCTGTGCCTGTTGTACCCTAAGGCACAGCACGGTGTTCCGATAGAACTCATAACGCCTGTGTTCCTGTTAGAAACTGCCTGCCCCTTAAATAATATGTATAATAAGATTAATAACAACAATAATGTTAATAATAATATAGGAAAACATCGTCCACCACAATTAAGAATATCAAATTCCAGCACAGGAATGACTGGCCTTTTTAAACACCTTACATTATATCCTGTTATGTTAGCAGCACCATTGCTTCCTGTAGTTACCGCGCAGTGTATTGCCAGTTTAGTGTAATATGAAGGTGTTAAAGCAGTGTTTTAAATACTCAAGCTGTGGAGTTATGTATATATATACATAAACATATATATAGACAGATATAGATATAGTGTGTAAACATCCTGTGTCTCTTGTCTGTGTATATCACAGAGTACTTTAAAGCAGGAAAAACATTTTCCAATACCTGTGCAGATTTCTAGCCCCGATTAGCCTATCTCTATTGTTGTTAATGTTACTGCAATATTTATGCTATTATTAATATTGGTGTATTGCTATAGCAGTATTAGTTGAAGTTACAGCAGTAGCAGTTTTAGTATTAGTGCTGTTGTTGTCTCATCCTGTGAAAACTTTTGTTCCTATACTCGAAATGTGCTTACAATAACCATATTAGAAACAACCTCAACATTCGGTGCCATCGCCATGTCTGTAACTGCAGACCTACAAGCAGGATTCCGTACACACAATATGCCGGTATAATTACAGTGTGTCTCCGTACGTTAAATATGTCGGACATAACCTCAATATTCCATGCCGTCGCCATGTCTCTAACTGCAGACCTACCAACAGTATTCCGTACACGCAATATTCCAGTATAACTACAATGTGTCTCCGTACGTTAAATATGTCGGACATAACCTCAACATTCCGTGCTGTCGCCATGTCTGTAACTGCAGTTCTACCAACAGCATTCCGTACACACAATATGCCGGTATAATTACAGTTTGTCTCCGTACGTTAAATATGTCGGACATAACGTCAACAGTCCGTGCCGTCGCCATGTCTGTAACTGCAGACCTACCAACAGCATTCCGTATACACAATATGCCAGTATAATTACAGTGTGTCTCCGTACGTTAAATATGCCGGACATAAGCTCAACATTCCGTGCCGTCGCCATGTCTGTAACTGCAGACCTACCAACAGCATTCCGTACACACAATATGCCGGTATAATTACAGTGTGTCTCCGTACCGCAGTTTATGCGGTCCATCAGTTACCGTCAGCAAACACACAGCTACAGTCCTGTTATGTTATCATATAAATATTACCTTAACACAGTCACACATACCGTCACGGTCTGCTGCCATACAGCCAGTGTTCTCACATTGTGTAATAACACGACACACTGAAACGGTGGCTAAAATTGCGCTACTGCCTCCACGCCCCGATATATAGCACTGATGAATAGGTTTGTTCAAGGAATAATTACGCAGGTTTACCATAATAATTTTTATCTGCGTGCGAAATAAAACAAGAACAGAATCCACATAAGGAAGATGTAAGGCTTTCCTTTGTATATTAACAGGAAAACAATCAAATTTGAAAACGAAATATTTAAATATAAAGAACCATTTTTTATTATTTGGTTAACTCCTAAAATCTTGGTTTCTTTGCAAGACAGCCTGTCCATAATTCTGTTCCATCAACACTTGTTGCGCATAATAAGAACTGCAGATATTTCATAGTTGTTTACTCAGTGTAATTATTTTGCACACAATTCCAAAACTAAGCGACACAAATTTATCAGAAATTTTATTTTCAAAATAATGTCAGAAGAGACGCTGATGAAATATACCTCCAAGTTAGTGTGCGAACTGGTTACCACTTTAGCCCCGAATGTATTGCTTATCCAGTCAAGACTTGTTAATGCTGCACCTGTGAAATAATTGTCAATTTCAGATAAGAAAGATGATTTAAAAAACAAATTTTCGCACCTTCAATTATTCCTTTCACTACTGTCAATAAATATTTCAAAGTAGGCAACCAGCCTACATTTGCACCTCACATTTTATTCTGCGGAAACTTGAGATTCGTAATTTCTTACTGACTTGAATGATGCTATCACCACCTTGCAGCGAGGCAGTAAGACATTAAAGTGTACTGCTGTATGTTGACAGTTGGACAGTGTGGGCAGGAGTCCGAGCGGTCAGCAGGAAATGGCCGTAGTGTGCGCACTGTAAATTGTGTGACATTCTGGTTGTTGTGTGTTGGCAGGCCTGGAGAGACATCAGAGAAGAGACTGCTGTGGCTGTGAACACAGGCTGCCATGATGTTGGGCTGAGGAAGCAGCACCTCGGATATCACGACAGCTGGGACTGTTGGCATTTCACATTGCCTGTATGTTTATTGGGTACTGCACTGTGTTGGTGTTGGCAAAGCTTACTGACGTTTGGTAGAAACTTGCTGCCACACATTTTAACATCATTAAGTGTTTCTACAGTGGCATGATGATGTAGACGGACCCAGGACATTCTGCATCCTTCAGAATGCCTGCGAGGAGCAGTGCAACATCAGAGTGAGGGTAGAAAACACGTGTCGTTACTCCGTGACATTGCGCAGTAAGTTCCTGCAGTCTGAAAAGTGAATATTAGTGTCTGCAACAGTACCTGAACTCGGTGTTTGGCTATTGGACCGGTATCACTCATAAAAGTGTCAGACGGTACTAAGAATTATTTTATGACCGTTAACATCAGAACCACCCCGCGTTCCCTATGACGGGTGAATGTGATTTAAAATTCCATTCAAATTTCACTTTATTACTTCAGTTCTCTTGATTTCGCACACGACAGTCTCTCAGTTCTTTATAAAGGCGTTTGCTATTTTGCATGAACGTTAATATTACACTTTACCATAGAGAGGCATCAAACTCAAATTGTCCACTGCACAAGCGTCATAATGTCTGCCTTAAACCAGTCTGTTTCGAAAGAAAATAGCAGAGAGATTTTGCACTCGCACAGGAATCAGCCAGCTGGGAAAAGTGTTTTGCCGCCATTCTCAGGAAAATTAAACATAGATGAAAAGCTAAAATTGAGACACGAAGATTTTAAGCAAACAATTTATGATTTCTTCAAAGATAAAAATATAACCCCCCTAAGCCAAATCAGAGCAACGCCCGCTTTTCCCACTCCCTGCTTGCTGGCCCAGTTTGCTTCCAAGGCGTACACAGACTACAAAAGACGAGAGACTGACGCTCAGTATGAGACACGGTTAGCTTTACCTGACGGCTGGAAGTTACTGACAACAGCGTCTAATGCTGGAATGAACAACGGCTATTTTGGAGCAGCCTATTGGCACCCTGAGCATCAGCAGGTTGTGATTGCACATCGAGGCACAGATCCAAAAAATCTGGGAGCACTGTGGACAGACCTCCTGGGCGTGGTGCATAATAAGTATGTTCGACAAATGGAATCTGCCAGCACATTTGCATATAAGGTTGTTGAATTGCTGCGAGACGTTAATCACGAAAAGGGAACCAATTTCCAAGTGTTCTTCACCGGTCACTCCTTAGGGGGTTGGTTAGCGCAAATCACTACCTTTACCACTGAATACCTTAAGACAGAAGGAAATACTTTCCTTAAATGTGACAATGTTCCACAGAGTTATCATCCACACACAGTAGTTTTTGACAGCCCAGGTTGCAAAGATATGTTGTCACAAATGGCTGACACACTTGACGTACGCCTCGACGGACGTTCCATTGACATAGAGCACTTAGATATCACTAGTTATCTGTCCTCCCCAAATCGCGTTAACACTTGTAACGCACATGTAGGGACGGTCTATCGCATCTTTGTTGATTTGTCTGATATGGGCTTGCAGGAAAAGCACACTGCGAAGTATAACCTAGCAACGCACAGTATGGATAAAATTTTAGAAGCGTTTGACCCTGAAACAGAGCAAGTACGTAGGGATGAAAAAGGTAAACTAAAAGTGCAAGAGGTTGTCGATTGGCCCATTAGTGGCTTCCGACGTGGAAAAGAATACAAAAGTTTCTTTAAATGCGCCACGCATTTAAATGATTACCACACAGAGATAACAGTCGAAGATTGCCTGCTTAAAGGTTACCACTCACTTCGTTATCAAACTAAAAATTATGACGACCGGGTGACTAGTATAAGCACATTTAGTCAGGAAGAGTTCCAGTTTTGGGAGGATTATCGCCGGCTTTGTAAATTGCCTGAATTCTTTAAGCCTAAAGGAATGTTTTCTGCA
>BLKM01000399.1:28810-171107 GCA_013340265.1 Coptotermes formosanus | reverse complement strand
GGCTAGCACTGAACAAGAATACAAACAATTCTGTCAAGAAAATCCAAAAAGCAATGTGCATTGGCTGGAGAGAAACAAGTCAGAGAAACTCGTTTGGCAGCAATCGCAAGGAAGCTTGAAAGCACTGCATAAATATATTGATGCGAACAGTTGGCACACATACACACCTGATGAATTAGACAGGCTGTTGGAGCAAGCACACAAGCAGAGAGTGATGCTGATTTCTGATACAGCAGGGATGGGTAAATCCACCGTACTGACACATCTATCTAAACAAATCAAACAAAACTTCCCTACCAAATGGGTGGTGAGAATTGACTTAAATGACCACACAGATGCACTGAAGGCACTGCAAGAAGAACAGATCGGTAAAGAGAAAGCGATTGAGTTTGTATCGGAGAAAATTCTGAATCTTAAACCAGGTTTCGAGGCGCAATTATTTAAACACTGTTGTGAACAAAAGCGAAAGATAAATGTAGTAATAATGCTGGATGGTTTTGATGAAATCTGTCCGAACTATAAAGAGACAGTCATTGATTTACTGCAAGCTCTAAGGCAGACGGCGGTAGAACAGCTGTGGGTCACCACCCGACCGCATCTGAGAGAGGAACTGGAAGATAAGCTGCAACAGCTCTCCTACACACTGGAACCATTTTCTGGAGAAAATCAGGTTGAATTCTTAACAAAATTTTGGAGTCTAAAGGACTGGTTTAGTCAGATGAACAGTGAGGAGAAAGAGGAGAAGAAAGTCAACTTAGAGATTTATGCTGAACATTTAGTTAAGAAACTAGCACAATCAATTACTGACAAAGACAAAGAGTTTACCGGCATCCCATTACAGTGCCGCATGCTGGCGGAGGCATTTGATGAAGAAGTTGAAACATTTTGTCGGTCAGCTGAATCCGTTCCTGATTTAACGTTCCGTCTGGACTTGCTTGTGTTGTACAAAAGATTTACGCATAGAAAATATGATATCTGTGTTGAAGAAAAGTCTAAAATCCCCACGACAAACGTGGGGGCAAAAGGGGTAGTGGAACATTTTGTTAAAAATATCATAGTGGATCATCACATTGCAGCCTTAAAGCTGTTGTTTAGTGAGGAACAAGAGGCCTTTCTTCAGATTAATAACCAATGTACATATTCAGATCAAGACTTAACAAGGGCTGGGATAGTGCAGACAAACTGTGACGGTAAACTGCGCTTTATCCACCGTACATTTGCCGAATATTATGTTGCAGAGTTTTTGGTAAACCAACTGACCAAAGGGTCGAACACTTCCCAACAAGTGCAGCATCTTTTATTACGGAAAATACTTGTGGAACAACATTATCGGGTGGTTAGGGTTTTTATAGATGGATTGTTGTCAACTGCTAAGCCATTAAAGGAGGTGTTAAAAGAGTACGGAAATCGAATAAGTGACCTACGTAGGGATCGCGTACCAATACTACATCAGGCAGCGCGCGAAGGTGATGCTCACATTATTGGATTTATATTGGACAGCGTGCAAGCAGTACAGAACACAGACACTCTAAATGAGCTGTTGCTACACAAGGATAATAGTGCATGTACCGCCTGGCAACTGGCAGCTGTAGGAGGCAACATAAATGTCTTAGAGAAGTTATGGGAATGTGCAAAAGAGAAACTGACAACAGAGGAGATAAACAATAAAATGTTGTTAGCCAAAGACAATATGGGACAAACCGCTTGGCATCTTGCAGCAGCGAAGGGCAACACAAAGGTATTAGCTAAGTTAAGGGAGTGTGCTAGAAAGCAACTGCCACTAAAGGAGTTAAATGACAATTTCTTTTTAGCCAAAGATTGTCGTGGGATAACCGCATGGCATTTGGCAGCAGAGAAGCGCAAACTGGAGGCATTACAGGAAATGTGGGATTGGGGTAAAGAGACTCTAACAGCAGAGGAGTTAAATAATAAATTGTTATTAGCCAAAGACTTCGTGGAACAAACGGCCTGGCATTACGCATCATGGTATGGCGACGTAGAGCTATTACAGAAATTGTGGGAGTGGGGTAAAGAAAATCTAACAGCAGAAGAGTTAAATAACAAAATGCTATTAGCCAAAAATGATGGAGAACGAACTGCCTGGCATTTCGCAGCAATTTGGGGCAACCTACAGGCATTAGGGGAACTGTGGGCTTGTGGTAAGGAGAAACTAACAAAAGAGGATTTAAATAATAAATTGTTATTAGCCAAAGACATTGGCGAACAAACAGCTTGGCAACTGGCAGCAGGGTACGGCAAGCTGGAAGTATTACAGAAACTGTGGGAGTGGGGTAAAGAGACACTAACAGCAGAGGAATTAAATAGTAAATTGTTATTAGCCAAAGATGGTATGGGACAAACAGCCTGGCACTTGGCAGCAATCAAGGGCACACAAGAAGTATTACAGGCTCTGTGGGACTGGAGTAAAAAGAATCTAACAGCAGAAGAGTTAAAGGATAAAGTGTTATTAGCGAAAGACAATGAGGAACGAACCGCCTGGCATTACGTGTCATGGCAGGGCAACGTAGAGGCATTACAGAAACTGTGGGACTGGGGGAAATAGACACTAACAGGAGAGGAGTTAAATAATAAATTGTTATTAGCCAAAGACAATATGGAACAAACTGCCTGGCACTTGGCAGTAGAGAAGGGCAAACTAGACATATTACAGAAACTGTGGGAGTGCGGGAAAGAGACACTAACAGGAGAGGAATTAAATAATAAATTGTTATTAGCCAAAGACAATATGGAACAGACTGCCTGGCACTTGGCAGTAGAGAAAGGCAAACTAGACATATTACACAAACTGTGGGAGTGGGGTACAAAGACATTTACAGCAGAAGAGTTAAAGAATAAACTGTTATTAGCCAAAGACAATATGGGAGAAACCGCCTGGCACGTAGCTGCAAAGAAGGCCAACACAGCAGTGCTACAGAAATTGTATGAGTGGGCTAAAGAAGCGGAAATAAACCTAAAGGGTGAGCTTTTTCTTGCCAAAAATAACGGCGGAAAAACCGCGCTTGAACTTCTCAGTGAAAATGGTTGCGTAACAGGATCAGAAAGATTGAAGGCAGTCGAACTGATTAAGAAGTGTTTATAAAAATTTGAAGCCAAATTAGGCGATACGAACCCAGTTGAATCTTTCACTAATAATTTAAATGTAACGATGAAACATCCAGAAGACATTCAGACAGTTGCAATATCGGGCAGTCGTCCTGTGTTTGCGTGTCACGCCGTCACAGACACAACTGCAGACGCCTTGACAAAGGTAGCAGTATGAGGGACATTGCTTAGGCTGTGTGCGTCTGCAACAGAATGCCGTCACGGTGCAGCGTTACGCGGCAGTGGACGAACCACTGGAGGGTCTGTTGTGCCCTCAGCACTGTCTGGGTGGTGTCCCAGATAGGGGGTAGTGGACCGGAATACACACGGACGGGGTCAGTGCGTGACCGCTATCACTATGCACAGCACTGCTACAGGACAGTCCTGAACCGCACTGCTAACTGATAAATGGATCTGAACAGTCAGCCGGTCACGGTGTGCTGCTGGTGTGCATGACGGTGGGCGCTATGAGCTGTGTCAGTCCCAACACTGCACACCCTCCCTGCTGTCAGTTGGCTGAGGCGGTGGCTCTGTCCAGGCCTCGTTTCACTGTAAAAGCTGTCAGTCTGATTACCGTCCAGCTGTAATGCAGCGCCGCTGGTGGCCAAAGCCCTGACACAGCTGAAAGCAGTGGCCTTCTGTCACCTGCATCAGGCGGTGCCAGATATTGTGCTGTTACCGTGTGGGCAGACCGGGTTTGTTGAATGAACACCCGCCGAGGCAGTCAGTTCGAATGCGACGGCACAAGCTGGGGGCTATACCAACTCCGCATGTTGAATTTCAGAAATTCAGGCCCTTCTTTAATATAGTTCATTTGTGTATCCACATGTTGGTTGTGTAATACAGAACGTAAAGTTTCATCCTTCATGAAATGTCACAAAGAAGACAGAGGAGAGATGGATCATATGCATATGCACAGTGCACTGTTTTCTGTTTACTTAATAACAATTATGCAACTAAACGCACGACAAAGAAGTACCGTATTACTTGTATATATTACCGTTACGGCGTATGTACATGCCACATGTACTTTCAATTCCTTGTTTACTGTCTCTGTCATTTTAAATATTTAATGATTGCTCATGTTTGTAATTATTTAAAAAATAATAATACAAAATTAACAAATTAAAATTATGGTTTTAATTATATTTATGGCAATGTTACTTTTATATTACAATTTTTTATTTGACCAACTGAATACAATCTTATTGCCTGTAATTTTGTTCCATATTCATGTTTGCTTCTTCCTGTGTCACTGCGTGTCCTTTATCTACTACTACAAAATTTGAACTATATTGGCAGTGTCCATAGCAAAATCCATATTATCGTTCGCGAAAAGCGCACAGTGCACAGAGTTAAGAAGGTAGCTCTCTAAATAATTAGCGGCCCTATAATTTCAGGGCCGATGCCAATGGTCGTGCGGTGTAAGGCGTGGATCTGCGATCGTTCGCTTGGTGGGATTGTGGCTTCGAATCCCGCCGAGGCATGAATGTCTCTCTCTTGTGAGTGTCGTGTTGTCAAAGGTAGCGGCCTCTGCGACGGGCCACTCCCTCGTTCAGGGGAGCCCTACAGGCTGTGTGTGTCTAATTGTGTGTGATATAGAAACCTCAACAATGAAGCGGTCTGGGCCTCAGTTCGGCTGTTGCGTTACAGGAGAGAACAATTTCAATACAATTTTCTTGTCAGAGAGTGTGTTTAAAACAGCATAAACGTATGTGCAAAACTAGCATTCATAAGCAATAAATTTTCATCCTTTAGTGAACGTCAGGCTTCATTATGTTGACGTATGGAATTCATCACACTAATTCAGACGTAACATTCACTGTGACAGTTATTCGGCCCTGTACGTCCTCTCACTAATAATACGCTTCAGTGAGGCTACATTCCGTGCGGTATATGACTGTAATTTCTGAGAACAAACCTGTCGATATTTATGCAATCAAACAAACGACATACATCACTTAATGCGGTGCAGACGTTCCGTGTGAGATGTTAAAGTTTGACCTGTGAATGCAGTGAAGTGTGGCAGTGTAGCCAGAATGACAGCCGCTCTAACAAAGTTGCACTGTGTATGCAGACTGACAGCCGATGTAACAAAGTAGCACTGTGCTGGATGCAGACTGACAGCCGCTGTAACAAAGTTGCACTGTGCTGTATGCAGACTGACAGCCGCTGTAACAAAATTGCACTGTGCTGGATGCAGACTGACAGCCGCTGTAACAAAGTTGCACTGTGCTGTATGCAGACTGACAGCCGCTGTAAAAAAGTTGCACTGTGCTGTATGGAAATTTCAACTGCATGTTCTGCCAGTTACTGCTGAGTCTGTCACAACACGCGGTCCCCGTAAGCCTTTTGCAGTCCAAGTTGCACAGAGCCAGTAGAGGGCTAAATGCCAAGACCAGTACTGCCAGTGAATTTCCTGACAACTTCAGTCGCCAGGCACTGGGCGACTCACCGTTACATTGGTAGCGAGCTGAAGGCTTCGGTGGGGCTAAGGATTCTAAAGATAGACTCATTAATAATTAAAGGTGCTTTTGTTGGAACAGAATGGCTTCTGGCTATGTACGGCATTCACAGACGCAAACACGTGACGTCTAGATCGCAAGTTCATTGTGATAGTTATCCAATTATGTATTAATGTATAACTCATTCTGCATGCTGTATTGAAACTGTAAAGAGAATTTTTATGTTATCTGCAAAGGAAAATATAAACGGAGCAAGCATGATAAGGGAATATGTGGAGCTAAAAGAGGGGAAACTACAGGGGGCTGGAGATAACTGCGTAATGAGAAGAAATAATTACATTAATACACTAATAGGACCATTAGTTATTGGATTTGCTCTTCATATTGTTTTAAGATCCATATTAGCTTGTATTGCAGTTAAATGATCAGCCCGTACCGCGCAGTAACACGCTGTATCCCGGTAACAAATGCAGATTCTTTAATTCTGTATGAAAAAATTTATCTTAATGCTTGAATATATAAAAAATAGAAAAACCTTCTGTGGGCAGGATGTAGAAATTTTTAATATTAAACCCGGCAGTACGTAAAGTAACCACTGGGCTTTAAAGTGTTAAGGCACACAGTGCCTTCGACAGCTCCAGCACTGAACATGTAGTTTCGAATTCCAATACGTACGTACCTGGATACAGTCATGCGGTTTGTTTTGTGCTGTGCTGTGCAGGTAGAGGCATTGCAGGGGTCCGACATTCAGCCAGCGGACTGTTACCAAATGCCTACAGTTGATTTACAGCGTCATAGTGACATAATTCTGAGTAAGAAGCATGTCAGCTTGTTATGAGCTGAGTAAGAGAATGTTATATAGAGGCCGTGCGGGGCAGGCGGCTATCGAGGTGAATATGAAAAATATATACATAATGTTAGTTAGAAAACGTAAACGTTTCACTGGTTCACCATCTTGTGCTGCATTTAAACTCACAACAAATACATTACAGCAGTCAGAAACACCCTGTATGTGTGTTACGAATATTTTGGCTGCGCTCTTTGGTTTCCAGCCAAACCACCAGGCTAACAACACTGTGTGAAGCAGCACTGTGCACTAACGTACAGTGGCACTTGTCCTGCTGTAAGCCTGAGATCTGAGACGGTCTTAATGTCTGGAGCTACATGTGTGGCTGCGGCCCACATAATGGGCGATGCGTTAAACAATGCGAGCATTGCTCTGTCCGCATTGTCACTGCAGGACTGCGCGTACATACAGCCACCGGACACATTTATTGTTGTGACGCACGAACACGTTTTTGGAGCCCACACAGCCTTCTGTTAAACGGGTGCCGGGGATAAAAGAGCCGGGGACTGACGCTGACAACCGTCACCGATCCAACGCCAAGATGCAGGATGAGCCGGCCGTAACAGCTCTTCCTGTACGTTTGACGCTGTAAGCAGGGACAGTTTTACCGCCACATGCTGTCAGTAAGGGAGATGTCAGATACAGCAGTGCAATAAATTGCCAGCAGTATGCGTGTGTCACGCTGGGTCTGCAGATGGCATTGCACTGTGCAGCGTCACGGTACTGGCACACAGCTGCCATAATTATCGCACTGACAGGCACTGCTCAGTGGAGATAAGCAGCTTAGACGGACAGGTTCCGCAGCCCTTACCTCTTCTACCTACTCACACTAGGTGTTGAGGTTATTTTCACTTGATCACACTCAGACACACACCACAGTCGGTAGGACTCCTCTGGACGAGGGACCGGCCCGTCCCAGAGACGTCTACCTAACAACACAAGCACTCACAACAGACAAACATCCATGCCCCCTGTGGGATTCGAACCCACGATCCCAGCAAGCGCTCGGCCGCAGACCTACGCCTTAGACGGCGCGGCCACTGGGATCGGCCTTAGACGGACACGTTTAGCTCTCAAATTCAACTTACAACCATGAGATATGCTATCATTATAAAACAAACATCAAAAGCAACTGTTTACTCAATATGACTTGACTCAGTTTACCCTGCACTATCTTATCACAAACATTCAATCATTTACAGCGCCCACAGTGACGCGTTATGTAAGCTTTAGCACTGAAGAGTGTCAAAGTACAAACCGTTTTTAATCCAGTCTATAATTAATAGCCTTCACTGTCCCCCAACACACACCGCAATGTATTGCTGCCATAACTACCTGCACTCACTGTGCAGTCTTTCTTAGAGAAGTCGCTCATTGCATTGCCTGCTGTTATGGAACTCAAAAGTTTGTAATGTATACAGAAGCCAATCACTGGACCTTATTCCCAGCCAGCTGAGTCCAGTACACACGCCATGCCTGTTATATATCAATTTTAATATTGTCCTCGTGACAATATCTGGATCTTTTTTGATTTGAAATTTTGTATGACGTTTCATACAATGTACCACTTCTGCATGTGTTTTCTCCAGTGTCACTAAATCCCTGTGTACTTGAAAAACATGTGTGCTGCACTGTGCTGAAAGTGGGAAGTCCCGCACCTAAAACACCATAGATGCCTACATGACCCCAATCACGCAGTACCAAACTCCACACACCCTGTACTCTTCGGCATTTGTGCTGTACATTCATTCACTGACACTAAAATGCTATCCCAAATCCTACTTCCGACGTATGAACAGTCACTTTTTGTTCACAATGTATTTTATAAAACGACGTCTTTACAAATACATACAATTGCACGTCCCGTAAGCACCACTTTCGGTGGGTGTTTATATGGAGAAGCAGAAAACTGAAGTGTGTACAGATCAAATATAGTGGCTGGACTGTCAGCTTTTCGCGAACTGGAGCAGTTATGGTGGGCAAATAAAGCCTCGGGGAGTGTAAAGACTACAGGACGCAGGATACTGAGAATGTTTAGTGCGCAGGCGCAAGATAGTGCACGATAATCCCTGTCGAGACTTCACTATGTAAAGTTTCAATCACCAAACACGTTTGTTCACAGCATAACTTAGTGCTGAATGCAGTGTTTTCAGTGTTAAATTCTGGGCATCACATTCAAGGCAGCAGAAAAACACAACCGCGTGTTGAAAAACGTGAAAATTCTTCATTGGTTCGAAGTCAT
Source organism: Coptotermes formosanus (assembly GCA_013340265.1). NCBI lineage: Eukaryota > Metazoa > Arthropoda > Insecta > Blattodea > Rhinotermitidae > Coptotermes > Coptotermes formosanus. The sequence continues at coordinate 162,451 of BLKM01000399.1, read as the reverse complement.
TTGAAGTCCCACGAACACAAGGTGCACAGTAAACCGCCTGTCAATTCATCGCACAGTGCTGTCCGCTATTACCCCGCTATCCCCGGCAATGTAACTCTGCTGCGGTTACATTCGTTTATGTCCGTCTGTATGACTGAAACTGGGAGCGCTATGGATTAGTTGCTATGAAATGTGGCGGTTCTACTGATCAGTAATGAACTGCAGCCGAATTGTATTATTAAGTCCACAGACTGGAATGGCCGTTATTTGACGTAAAGTGCTAACTGCTCTGTCAGTAAGTTACTGTAAAAGTCAGTGACGCTGACAGACCTTACACACAAATCGACACTTCGTACTGACATTAGGCTACTTCAGTTGGCCTTTAGTGCGCACAGTGTGTCAGTTATCTTCGTAACATCTATTTGTGCCTTATAACTGTCAAATTGCGACACTGTGCTTTCAGCCATTAGCGTGAATTTCAACGATCTAATCTCTAGAAAAGATTGACTGCATGCTGGCAGGTAGTTTCCAGCAACCGACTGCACTCCACTGCAGAAGACATCAGCGTGACAGTTTCTCCCTGTTGTGCAGCTGAACACGCAGCAGCAGCTTCTGTGTAATTACTGTAAGTACAGTTCAGTTGCACTCTTGTACAGTTTGTGTTTGTACAGTAACTGTGCCGCGCGGTAAGACGCTAACCGTGACTGGCACTGTGTCTCTGTGAGCAGCAATCGGCAGCACTGTACGCCTGCATTCACTGTGTCACTGTTTGGGTGAGTTCGCGAAAGACAGCTACAGAAATGCGTCTTTTGGTTCCTGCAGTCCTGTCTGTCCGTCCATCTTCATACAGAAACTAGAGAGCTGTTGAATGTGTTGTCATGGAACTAGATGTTACGTGGTTTTGCTAAAATCCCTCGACTGATTTCATTTTCGGTTAAGATCTAACTTCACAAGTGGAAGCTTTCCGTGAAGATCCACATGCATGCTGCTGACATTTCGAGCAAAATTTGCTAAATGTTCGGCGGAACAAAAGCATTTGGAAGAGTAGTTGGACGGAAAATAAACGCATATTTTAAGCCCAGAGCACTTTCTTAAGTTAGTATTTCGGTCTTCATTACAATGACCGAAGGCACCTGAAATCTTACGCGGTGCGTACATTTCCCTAAAACTTGAGAACTCAGATATTTAGCGTGCTCGTTTGTGGATGAAATAATGTTTCTGTATTTCACTTTTGAGAGCGATCGGGTTTCGCATTTTCAAAAAGACAATAAATAATCGAAACCCCTTCTTTACAGGAAATGTTTTACACTTGAATATATCAGTTTCTACAGTTTTGTGCGAGCGACTTCGAGGAATCTAAACCTTTGGGAATAAGAGTGCGGTTTTTTGTAATTGTTCAAATTTTATGGTGAGAAGAGTGTTTTAGCTTAAAATTGATTGCAATGTCAAACAAGAGGAAGTTCCAATTCACAGCTGCGCAAGCAGGAATTTTCATTTTGCGGACCAAAACTGTTACCTAATTTCAGGGATATGAATGCAGCTGTCGCAAGATATTTTATTCCTAATACAGTTAAAATGAAATTTAACACAATTCGACCAACAGTAATACATCCCGGTTTCCCTTCCACCCTACAAGCTGTACAGTGTACCGGTGACAGCCTGTTACCGGCCGGCTGTAGCATGCGTTCTCACCGCAATGCATATTTCCATATACTGACACCTGCTGTGCAGTGCCTTACCGGAACGGCTGGCTGTCATTTCGTTTGTGCATGTATGCGGACAGTAAGAATATTCCACACTGCGTAGCAAGTGGTTTTCATTCGAGTCCAGATACTGCCACATAATGCTAAATGTACCGCACTGTATTCATGGTTTAACATCAGTTACCGCTTGCTGTGACCCACCTTCCAAAGAACGGAACACGAATCTCCATTCTTATCATACGCAGCACTCAGTTTCAGCACTCAGGACAATAAATCTCACTTCTGCAGTGTAATGTAACCGCCGTAAGGCACAGCACGTTGTTCCGATAGAACTCATCACGCCTGTGTTCCTCTTACAGACTGCCTGTCCCTTAGATCCTGTGCCTCTTGTACCGTGAGGCACAGCACGTTTTCCGATAGAACTCATCACGCCTGTGTTCCTGTTACAGACTGCCTGTCCTTTAGATCCTGTGCCTCTTGTACCGTGAGGCACAGCACGTTTTCCGATAGAACTCATAACGCCTGTGTTCCTCTTACAGACTGCCTGTCCCTTAGATCTTGTGCCTGTTGTACAACAAGACACAGCACGGTGTTCCGATAGAACTCATAAGGCCTGTGTTCCTGTTACAGACTGCCTGTCCCTTAGATTCTGTGCCTGTTGTACAGTAAGGCACAGCACGGTGTTCCGATAGAACTCATAACGCCTGTGTTCCTGTTACAGACTGCCTGTCCCTTAGATCCTGTGCCTTTTTTACCGTACGGCACAGCACGGTGTTCCGATAGAACTCATAACGCCTGTGTTCCTCTTACAGACTGCCTGTCCCTTAGATCCTGTGCCTGTTGTACCGTAAGGCACAGCACGGTGTTCCGATAGAACTCATAACGCCTGTGTCCCTGTTACAGACTGGCTGTCACTTAGACCCTGTGCCTGTTGTACCGTACGGCACAGCACGGTGTTCCGATATAACTCATAACGCCTGTGTTACCCTTACAGACCGCGTGTCCCTTAGATCCTGTGCCTGTTGTACCCTAAGGCACAGCACGGTGTTCCGATAGGACTCATCACGCCTGTGTTCCTCTTACAGACTGTCAGTCCCTTATATTCTGTGCCTGTTGTACGTAAGGCACAGCACGTTGTTCCGATAGAACTCATAATGCATGTGTTCCTCTTGCAGACTGCTTGTCCCTCACATTCAGTCCTGCCACGTTAGTAGCACCATTGCTTCCTGTATTTTCTGCAGAGTTTGTTGCCAGCTTAACTTTAATATGAAGGTATTAAAGTAGAGTTTTTCAATAGTGAAGCTGTAGACTCTTTTATGTATAGCGTACGCACATTCTGCGGCTCGCGTCTGTGTATAGCTCAGATTACTTCTACTGCAAAAGCAAATAGCTTCGATTACCTTTATTGATTTCTAGCCCCGAAATGTCTGCTGCCACTCTTGTTATTGTTACTGTATTTTTATTACTACTATTAATATAGTAGTAGTAGCAGCAGTAGTAGTAGTAACAGGAGTACCAGTTGTAGTAGTATTGGGGTTTTGGTCTCATCCTTTGCACACTTTTAAACCTAACACGCATTGACCTTACGTTAAATATGTCGGACATAACCTCAACATTCCGTGCCGTCGCCATGTCTGTAACTGCAGACCTACCAACAGCATTCCGTACACTCAATATGGCGGTATAATTACAGTGCGTCTCTGTACTGCAGTTTATGTGGGCCCTCAGTTACCGTCAGCAAACACACAGCTACATTCCGGTCGTGTTATCATATAAATATTACCTTAACACAGTCACACGTTCCGTCACGCTCTGCTGCCTTACAGCCGGTGTTCTCACATTGTGTAATAACGCGACCCACTGTAACAGCGTGTAAAATTGCGTTACTGCCTGCACGCACGATATGTAACAAAAATGTCTAGGTTTGTGCAAGGAATAAATGTATATGTTTAACATAGTAATTTTTATCTGCATACGAAATAAAACAATAACCGAATCCACGTACTAAAGAATTAAGACCTTCCATTGTAAGTTAACAGAAGGACAATCAAATTTGGAAAAGGGATTTTTAAAAATAAAGAAACACTTTCTATTATTTGCTTAACTCCTAAAATCTTGGTTCCATTGACAAGACAGCCAGTCGCAGTTCTCGTTCCATAATTCTGTTTCATCGAACTTGTGCATAATAAGAACTGCAGATATTTCAAATTTGTTTTCTCAGTGTAATTATTTTGCACAGTGTTCCAAAATTAAGGGAAACATATTTGTCGGAAATTCTATTTTGAAGTTAGTGTAGAACAGACACCATTGAAATGTACCTCCAATGCAGCCTGTTTACCAGTTGCCACCGTAGCACAGAATGTGTTTATTATCCAGTCAAGATTTTTTAATGCCGCACCTGTGAAGTAATTATCAAGTTCAGATCAGAAAGGCGATTTACGGTACAAATTTTCACACCTTTACTTGTTCGTTTCACAACTCTCAATAAAATATTTTAAGGTAAGCAACCAGCCTACACCAACATCTCGCAGCATATTCTGCCGAAACACGATATTAAGAATTTTTTGCTGACTTCAATAATGCTACCACCACCTTGCGGTGAGGCACTAAGAGATTAAACTGTACTGCTGTATGTCGACAGTTGGACACTGTGGGCAGGAGACTGAGTGGTCAGCAGGAAATGGCCGCGCTGTACACACTGTAAATTGTGTGAAAATATGGTTGTTTTATATTGGCAGGCCTGGAGAGACACCAGAAAAGAGACTGCTGTGGCTGTGAATACAGGCTGCCATGATGTTGGGCTGAGGAAGCAACACCTCGGATATCACGACAGCTGGGACTGTTGGCATTTCACATTGCGTGTATGTTTATTGGGTACTGCACTGTGTTGGTGTTGGCAAAGCTTACTGACGTTTGGTGGAAACTTGCTGCCACACATTTTAACACCATTACATGTTTCCATAGTGGCATGGTGCTACAGACGGACCCAGGACATTCTGCGCCCTACAGAATGCTCGCGAGGACCCCTGAAAACATCAGAGTGACAGTGGGCATCACGTGTCTTCACTGCCTGACGTTGAGCAGGAAGTTCCTGCAGTCTGTTCACTGAAGACTGGTGTCGTGTCAGTACCTGAACTCGCGGCTTCGCCGTTGGAGAGGTATCACTCATATAAGTGTCAGGCGTTACGGAGCATCATTTTAGGTACGTTTACATCAGTGCTACGCCGTGTTCCATAAACAGCGGTTGAATGTGGTTTAATAATTCCATTTACATTTCACTTTACTACTTCAGTTCTCTTGAATTTGCACACGACACTCTCTCCATTCTTCATAAAGGCGTTTGCTATTTTGCATGAACGTTAATATTACACTTTACCATACAGGGGCATTAAGCTCAAATTGTGCACTGCACAAGCGTCATAATGTCTGCTTTAAACCCGTCTGTTTCGAAAGAAAATAGCAGAGAAAATTTCCATTCGCACAGGAATCAGCAAGCTGAGAAAAGTGTTCTGCCGCCATTTTCAGGAAAATTAATTTTGGATCGAAATCTAAAATTGAGACACGAAAATTTTAAGCAAACAATCAATGATTTCTTCAAAGATAAAAATATAACCCCCCTAAGCCAACTCACAGCAACGCCCGCTTTACCCACTCCCTACGTGCTGGCCCAGTTTGCAAACAAGGCATACACAGACTACAAAAGACGAGAGACTGACGCTCAGTATGAGACACGGTTAGCTTTACCGGACGGCTGGAAGATATTGACAACAGCATCTAATATTGGATGGAATAACGGATATTTTGGAGTAGCCTATTGGCACCCTGATCATCAGCAAATTGTGATTGCTCATCGAGGCACAAATCCAAAAAATTGGGGAGCGCTGTGGACAGATGTAAAGGGGGTGCTGCGTAATAAGTATGTTCGACAAATGGAATCTGCCAGCACATTTGCATATAAGGTTGTTGAAGTGCTGCGAGACGTTAATCACGAAAAGGGAACCAATTTCCAAGTGTTTTTCACAGGACACTCTTTAGGGGGTTGGTTAGCACAAATCACTACCTTTACCACTGAATACCTTAAGACAGAAGGAAATACTTTCCTTAAAAGTGACAATGCCCCACAGAGTTATCATCCCCACACAGTAGTTTTTGACAGCCCAGGTTGCAAAGATATGTTGTCACAAATGGCTGACAAACTTGATGTACGCCTCGACGGACGTTCCGTTGACATAGAGCACTTAGATATCACCAGTCATCTGTCCGCTCCAAATCGCGTTAACACTTGTAACGCACATGTAGGGACGGTCTATCGCATCTTTGTTGATTTGTCTGATATGGGCTGGAAGGAAAAGCACACCTTATTGTATAACCTAGCAACGCACAGTATGGATAAAATTGCGGAAGCGTTTGACCCTGCAACAGGGCAAGTACGTAAAGATGAACATGGAAATCTCAAAATACAAGAGGTAGTGGATTGGCCCATCAGTGGCTTCCGACGTGGCAAAGAATACAAAAGTTTCTTTAAATGGGCCACCAATTTCAATGATTACCACACAGAGATAACAGTCGAAGATTACCTGCTCAAGAGTTACCACCCAGTTCGTTACCAAACTAAAAATTGTGACGACCTGGTGACTAGTATAAGCATACTTAGTCACGAAGAGCGGCAGTTTTTGAAGGATTACCGTCGTCTGTGTCAGTTACCTGAATTCTTTAAGCCTAAGGAAATGTTTTCTGCAATCGGAAATAAACAGGCTCAAGAAGAAGCAGAAAAAAAATTACAAAGCTTTGTGATTGAAAATGAAACAGTACGCTGTACAGATGCCAGTGCATTACAGGCACTGATTCCCTACGTGAAGAGGTTGCTTCAACTTTTCCCTGACATAAAAGAGAACACAAAGTGTGCTTTGTCACCACAAGAGGTTAGAAACAGCGTTTATCAAATTGGAACCAAGCGTTACCTCGAACAGCTTCACCAAATCCCACTGGAGTTTAAGCCTGATGCACTGATTTTAAGAGATTTTCTGAACAGTGATGAACAAAAAGTACTGCATTTACGGATGGTTGATGGGGATGCATGGACAGGGCTAATCAAGGTTTATCAGGTGCTGCAAAAGACACCCTCCGTGACTGATTTCCGCAGTGAAGGTCACTGTACTGTACTGACGTTAGAGCACTTGTTGCTTGTCAATCAAATGGTGAGTTTGAGCACATTAATGGAGTCGACAACAACACAGCATCTGCTAATGATGTCATACGAGACCAGTCAACTGACTAATGATGAAACTAAGCAAATATTCAAAAGTCTATTTAATACTCTGAGGCAGAAGAAGTCTGTCAAAATTATTTTGACCACGCAGTCAGAAGGTGACTCCGTCACTTTTCTGCAAGATATAGCTAAAGAAACACTCAGTAATGGTTTTGTAAGCAGAGATGAACAATTATCTTGGACCGATTTAACCCAAAGTTCACAGGAAAAACTACTTGAAACTTCAGTCAATTTTCAAGGCAGTGAAATTGCCTTAAATCGACTCATATCTGCTGACTCAACAGTGACAAATTTGTTACCTCTTGCTGACTTATTATATAAGAAACAAATTAACGTTGGTAAAGAAACAGTTGCATATGCTAAATGTAGTTTTTACGATGAAAGGTACTATATTAATAGAACACTTCATCACCAAATACTAATTGAACAGGACGTTTTAAATGACAAGACAGAAAAAAAGTTTCTTGATTTACTGGCTAGCACTGAACAAGAATTCAAACAACTCTGTCAACTGAATCAACAAAGCAACGTGCATTGGCTGGAGAGAGAAGAGTCAGGAAAACTTGTCTGGCAGCAATCGCAAGGAAGCTTGGAAGCACTGCGTAAATATACTGATACCCACAGAGGGCACATATACACACCTGGTGATTTAGACAAGCTGTTGGAGCAAGCACAACACCAGAGAGTGATGCTGATTTCTGATACAGCAGGGATGGGTAAATCCACCATACTGACACATCTGTCTAAGCAAATCAAACAGAAGTTCCCAGCCAAATGGGTAATGAGAATTGGCTTAAATGACCACACAGATGCGCTGAAAGCACTGGAAGAAGAAATGCAAAAAGAACAGATCAGTAAAGAAAAAGCAACTGAATTTATATCAGAGAAAATACTAAAACTTAAATCTCGTCTCGAGAGGGAATTATTTATACAGTGTTGTGAGCAAAAGCAAAAGGTAGATATAGTAATAATGCTGGATGGTTTTGATGAAATCAGTCCGAGCTATAAAGAGACTGTCATTGATTTACTGCAAGCTCTAAGGCAGACGGCGGTAGAACAGCTGTGGGTCACCACCCGACCACATCTGAAAGAGGAATTGGAAGATAAGCTACAGCAGCTATCCTACACACTGGAACCATTTTCTGAAGAAAATCAAGTTGAGTTTTTAACAAAGTTTTGGAGTCTAAAGAAATGGTTTACTCAGATGAACATTAAGGGGAAAGAGGAGAAGAAAGTCAAGTTAGAGACTTATGCTAAACATTTAGTTAAGAAACTAGCCCAATCAATTACTGATAAAGACAAAAATTTCACCGGCATCCCATTACAGTGCCGCATGTTGGCGGAGGCATTAGATGAAGAAGTTAAAACGTTTTGTCTCTCAGATGAATCCGTGCCCGAATTACGGTTCAAGCTAGATTTGATTGGGTTGTACGAAAGATTTCTGAACAGAAAGTATGACATCTGTTGTGAGGAAAAGTTTAAAATGTCGATGACAAATGAGGGTACAAAAGCCGTACGGAAAGAATTTGTTAAAAATGTTACAGAAGATCATCAGATGCTAGCCTTGAAGACATTGTTTGGTGAGGAACAAGTGGCCCTTCTTCGAATTAATTTGCAATGTACATCTTCAGACGAAGACTTAACCAGGCCTGGGGTAGTGCAAAAAGATTTTGAGGGTAAACTGCACTTCATCCACCGCACGTTTGCCGAGTATTATGTTGCAGAGCTTTTGGTAAACCAACTGACCAAAGGGTCGAACACTTCCCAAAAAGTGCAGGATCTTTTATTACGGAAAATATTTGTGCAAGAATATTGTCGCGTAATTAGAATTTTTATAGATGGATTCTTCTCAACTGCTAAGCCATCGCAGGAGGTGTTAAAACAGTACGGAAATCGGATAAGTGACCTTCGTAGAGATCGCGTACCAATACTACATCAGGCAGCGCGCGAAGGTGATGCTCATATTATTCGATTTCTACTGGATAGCGTGCAAGCAGGAGAGCACACAGACACTCTAAGAGAGTTGCTGCTAGACAAAAATATTCTTGTATGTACCGCCTGGCAACTGGCTGCTGTGGGAGGAAACGTAGACATCTTACAGAAGTTATGGGAGTGTGCTAAAAGGACACTAACAGCGCAGGAGTTAAATAATAAAATATTGTTAGCCAAAGATAATAAACAATGGACTGCCTGGCATTACGCCTCATCGCAGGGCAATGTAGAGGCATTACAGAAACTGTGGGAGTGCGGTAAAGAGACACTAACAGCAGAGGAGTTAAATAACAAATTGCTGTCAGCCAAAGACAGAATGGGACAAACTGCCTGGCATCTGGCAGCAGCGGAGGGCAACACACGTGTATTGGCTAAGTTAAGGGAGTGTGCTAAACAGCAACTGCCATCAAAAGAGTTAAATGACAATTTCTTTTTAGCCAAAGATATGAGTGGGAAAACCGCCTGGCACTTCGCAGCAGAGAAGGGTAAACTAGAGGCGTTAGAGGAAATGTGGGAGTGCGGTAAAGAGACTCTAACAGCAGAGGAGTTAAATAATAAATTGTTATTAGGCAAAGACAATATAGAACAAACGGCCTGGCATTACGCATCGTGGCGGGACCACGTAGAAGTATTACAGAAATTGTGGGAATGGGGGAAAGAAAAACTAACAGCAGAAGAGTTAAATAACAAAATGCTATTAGCCAAAAATGATATAGAACGAACTGCCTGGCATTATGCAGCATGGCGGGGCAACCTACAGGCATTACGGAAACTGTGGGATTGTGGTAAAGAGAAACTAACAGCAGAGGATTTAAATAATAAATTGTTATTAGCCAAAGACTATGACAAATTTACCGCTTTTCAATTGGCAGCAAAGAAGGGCAACCTTGAAGTAACACAGAAAATTTGGGACTGGGGTAAAGAGAATCTAACAGCAGAGGAGTTAAGTAATAAACTGTTATTGGCCAAAGACGAGTACGAAAGAACCGCCTGGCACGTGGCGGCAGAGGAGGGCAAGCTAGCAGTATTACAGGATTTGTGGGCATGGGCTAAAGAGGTACTAACAACAGAGGAGTTAAATAATAAATTGTTATTAGCCAAAGACTGTGAGGAAAAAACCGCCTGGCATTTGGCGGTAGAAGAGGGCAAACTTGACATATTACAGAAACTGTGGCAGTGGGCTAAAGAGACACTAACAGCAGAGGAGTTAAAGAACAAACTGTTATTAGCCAAAGACAATATGGGAGAAACCGCCTGGCACGTAGCTGCAAAGAAGGCCAACACGGCAGTACTACAGAAATTGTATGAGTGGGCTAAACAAGCGAACATAAACCTAAAGAGTGAGCTTTTTCTTGCCAAAAATAACGGCGGAAAAACGGTGTCTGAGCTTCTTAGTGAAAATGGTTACGTAACAGAATCAGAAAGATTGAAGGCAGTCGAACTGATTAAGAAGTGTTTATGAAGATTTGAAGCTGACTGAGGCGTTACGAAGCCAGTTGAATCTTTCACTAATAACATAAACGTTACAATGGAACATTTAGACAGCTGCTGTATTGGGCTGTAAGTTTGTTGTGCGTGCATGTCACGCCGTCAAACAATCAGCTCGTTTTGTAATATACTTCGTGTGTGTATCCACATGCTGACTGTGTAATACAGAATGGAACGTTTTATCCTTGGTGAAATGTCACAAAGGAAACAGAGGGGAGATGGATCATATACATACATACATACATACATACATACATACATACATACATACATACATACATACACACACACACACGCGCACAGTGCACTGTGTTCTGTTTACTTAATAACAATTATGCAACTACATGCACGACACAGAGCCACTGTATTATGTGTCTATATTACCGTTATGGCGTATGTACATGCCACATGTACTTTCAAATCCTTGTTTAGTGTCTCTGTCGTTTTAAATATTTAATGATCGCTCATGTTTGTAATTACTTAAAAAATAATAGTACAAACTTAAGTTATAATTATCGTTTTAATTACATTTATGGCAATGTTATTTTTATATTACAATTTTCTTGACCAACTGAATACAGTCTTATTACCTGTAGCTTTGTTCCATATTCATGTTTGCCCCACGCCATGTCACTGCACATCCCGTATACACACCTGCAGACTGTGAAATGTACATGCACAGTGTCCATCGCACAGACCCACACTGCCTTCCGTGAACAGTGCACAGCACACAGAGTTAAGCAGGCAGCTGCGTAACCAATTAGCGGTCCTGTAATTTCAGTACAGTTTTCTTACCCTATAGTCTGTTTAACAACACACACAACACGTGTGTAACATCAGCAGTTAAACGCAACAAATTTTCATTCCGAAACACCAACAAACGTGCGACTGCGTTACGTTGACACACACAATTCACCATAACGACCCCAATCTAACCACTCTCCACAAAACGCACATTCGCCCCACACCGCCCTCGCAGTAACAGTTCTGTTCACTGGCCTGATGCCTGAGACATTTCATGGCTTGCGTTTCTGTGTACAAATTTGTCGCTATTTGCCCAGTGTAACAAACAAACAAACAGACAGACAACATCACTTAATGTGGTGCAGAAATTCCATATCAGATGTTCCAGACTGTCCTGTGAATGCTGTTTTGACCCACATTTAACTGTTCCAGTTGCTTTTCCAGTTCCACCAACAGTATCCACAGCAACTGTATCTCTCTGTTTCGTTCCCACTCATGGCAGTTAAAAAGTCTAAGCTTTTATATTCGTCTCCAATAATTGTGGTGGTTGTGATGGTGACAGTAGTAGTAGTAGTAGTAGTAGTAGTAGTAGTAGTGGTAGTTTTTTGTTAGACATAAATAATCTGAAACAATTTTGGGATATGACATAAAATTTTGTTAGGCTTGGGCCCACGTAGCACTGATAATTTTGGAAGTATGCAAAACTAATACAGTCTTTGCATTGAGGATAACCCTTCTGATGTGTAATGGGAACACTGTGTTACAGGATTTTGGTATTTTTTACTGTTAAACCGACATTGCACACACGACATACGCAATCGTACAGTATGTATAAATCCTGCGACATGTTCCGGCGCTACAGCACCATCCTCGGGGGTTAATACACCAAGTCCTCTAAAAACCGGTTAAAATATACAAAATTGCATGCGTAATGTCTACATATATCTTGTCTCAGCTGCGTTCTGTATGCAGGTTAACAGTTCATGTCATCAACCGTACATCAAAACGTTTGGTATACATTACATTATCGTCGTCAAATTTACTACAAAACGGCAGGATAAAAGGTTTTTCTTAAAATCTGCTTATTTGATCGCAGTAAATTCGCTTGCATGTACAGCCCTCTGTCATACGTCCGATTTAATGTGGGCCTGTTCTGTATGGATGGTCTTGTAACATGCACACGATTCCGACTGTTTTTCTTTTTTAAGTTCAGTTGCTCAGAAAGGGCTGTATTGTTAGTCATATAGTAAAATATGGTACACATTATACTATGTATTTTCTTCACAGCTAGGATAAAACAACTTTCACTTCAGTTAAAAACTGCTTTCTTTATATTTCTTTGGCATTGGTGACCTTATAATAAAAAATATAAATTAGATTACAAGCACAGAATAAAGAATATCAAAAGTGTGTAACATAACACGGTGCATCTGCAGGTACAACTGTGCACACGTGCATGTGGCAGTTGGTTATGTTTAGTGCGTGTGTGAACCAACTGGAGACAGCGCGGTACGCCGGTCTGTACAATGAACAAACACATCACGGGGCTTCACAGTTAAGATGTGCATCTTAGTGCATGTGACTGGACACTGCGCACGTGGTTATAAAATGAATTCTGTTTGTTCACGTGCTATTAAGTGACAATTAAGAGATATCAAAATACACATAAGGCTGATTATATAGACCAGGGCTGAAGCAGTGACTGTTAAGTAAAAGGAACTGCCGAGTGCAGTAAGTAAACTTAATGGCAGATAAATTCGTAATATGGCCGTTACCTGCTGACTGAGCTACACCGTACAGCAAGGTCACTCAACGTTACTGGTACAGTGGGCCTCGCACGAAGTGTGACTAATTTAGTGGACCCCCTCCGCAAAATTCTCTCAACTCACGGACCCACAAGGCACAAGTCGTGGTAACACTTAAAGTTAGAATAGTTATACATAATAAATACACTTACAAACTAGCAGGACCATATTGACCCTTCCGTGACGCTGGGGTTGAAATTACAACTACAGGCAGCTGGCGTTTTAACCTTTAAAGACGAAGCGTATCTGTTTTTTATAAGGACTCAGTGCGTACCGCGCTGTAAACACTCTCCACTCCGGTTATAAAAACCAATCTCTTAATGTTTTATAAGGCAAAAGTTGCTGTTTGTTCTGAGATCCGTACAAAACACATAAACGCAATGTGGGCACAACGTAGAATTTTTTAATGTTAAGCCTGGTCGTATGTAAAGTTACCGCTAGGCTTTAAAAGGTTAAAAGTACATTAAAATGCACTCTCTCAGTACAGTGCACCGAGACCGGTGTCATGTGAGGGATGGGAAGTCAGTACAGAGTACCGAGGCTGGTGTTGAATGGCTAGAAACACAAAATAGACAATGTACGTATAGCATAACAATGAGGCGCGTTCGCGTAACCATTGTTGCCGTGGAAAAGCAGTAAGCGTATTCACATTGTGTATCTGTAGCCTTAGTTATCCGGCATGCAAAGCGCATGCGTCGTACTATATTGCCATCTGTGGCCTGTCGGGCTGTACACATTCTTCCACCGTATCTCATAAACGGCGAGACCGGTAGGTCTGTTTGTGGTACTTTAGGTAATCTGACGCCTGGCTTCGGAATCGGCCATATTGGACATCGAGCTTCGCGAGGCTGATTTGCATATAATATCGAAACAAACTCATTTTAAGGATTTTAAGGATTGATTAGTATAAACTTTGAATATTAATGACTGATTAGCGTGTTATATCGAGCTAACTGGAGTGTTATTATCGAGCGTTCCGACGCTAATTCGCATATAGTACCTGGATAATTTGCATGTGGTATTACAATAGTTTGAATACTATGAATCTGTATTTTATAATTTTTAAGGGTTGAATGACCTGGTGAATTTTTACTTACGCGCCTTAGCCCTTATGTACACAAGCCCTTAGGCTCCTGTAATAGCATTAACTGATTTGCATTTAATATTATTGCAATTTGAATATAGTATCGATTTTATGTGATTATTAATTATCGGTTTATTAGATGAAATTCTAAATAAGTCATTTTAATAATATCCCCAAGCTATTTACTTTTTTGGGTAAAAATTCTGTTAGGTGTGACTGACCTTAGAGGGGGTTACGAAAAACTAGAGGTGGGGGTGTCTTTAAGAGTTTGTTTACCTTGCAAGACAGGTTTGCCAACAGCAGGTAGTGATGGGAACAGCTGAGATTTTCTCTGCTTGAAGCCCGTAATGTGAGCATCAGTGCCCTCCATGTCAGCAGACTGCGTTACACAGACTGTGCGCCACAGACTGCGCGCCACAGACTGTGCTCCGCAGACTGCGCGCCACAGACTGCGCGCCACAGTGCGCGGATACAATAAGATCAGACACAAGTGACACGCGCACAAGATATGTGCCCTGTTCCTCAATGACATATTTCTGTAACAGTGTACACAGCTGAGTGAAACAGAACCCAGCGGTGATGACACAGGAGAAAGTTGGTTCAGAAAACTTTATTTTGAACGTTAGTGAACTTTACCATCATAGTCATTGTGCCGCCGTGTTTTCTGGTAGGAGCGTATCCATGTTGTACAGGCACGTCCTGCTTACACGTCCAGGGTACATAATTTCAAATATTAGCCTCTTAATAAGCGGCGTATATAGAGACAAAAAGTATATCCGGGCGTGTCTCCGTCTTTAAGGGTTTAGCAGCTACAGTAACTGTGTTCCCCCAAACAGAATAATCCGCAATTAATACTTTTTGTTTTGTCCATGTCCTAACAACGGTGCTACAACCGACCATTGGGGATTTCCCCGAGGACAATACGAATTTTTATGGAGTTTCTACCTCATCCTAGCAAAGATGCCACGTTCCACCATGTGGTATGTTCTCTTCAGACATTTGTAACAGCGCCATGTTTCTTTCCCCAGACAGCAATAACCCAACGCACCCAGTGACACTCGTTCCCATCCATGTCACAGCACAGTTGGCGGACAGTGGAGTGCCTGAATGCAATGGCGACTGCCCACTGCTGCAGGCTGTATTGTGTCACAGCTCCCCAACCAAGGAATGTGGACCGCCGACGGTTCACACTTCCAGCAACTGTCACACCTGTAGCCGCCCTGTCTCTCACCTAAACGCGTTCCCGTTCGCCCCTTCACCTGTACGCTGCTGCCTCCCGTCCCTTACGCACCGCTCGGTAAAACCACCACCGACACTTTGCTCACACCAACCGATCCTACTATACTGACATTCCTACGGCCGGTGCTAAACCGGCTCGGCTAACACTAGCCTGGCACCGGGAAAGGAGGGTGGGGAGTGGTCGGAAGTGCCTTGTGTGGATCCCGGTAAATGTCCTCATGCAGGTGGCTAGGGGTGAGAGGTACCTTGAAAATTTATATATGTTTGTGGAAAAAATGTTACTGCAGAACTGTAACATCTCGGTATGTTTACCCTAACGAAGTATGGAAACACACAATTTACCCAGTGTGTATATATTAAATATACACACGTACACAAGTAACCATCAATGATCAGTCAGTTTCTGACGCATCCACTTGCTGTGCTTATTCACAAATCCACACAGTTAACTGCAGTAAATCACTACACTTCAATAAATGCATCAGTAAGAACATTTTGTGGTTTTGTACTGGCTGTGAGTTCCTGAATGCAAGTGAATGGTACATAACAATGAGATGAAGGATGAGCAATTGTCAGTTGAGCTGCATAGAAAAGCAGGTCAGGTAACAGGTGCAGAAGAAATAAAGCGTTAGATTCTTTGTTTCTAAAATAATATTTTTATTATTTACAATAAATTAGATCAATAAATATTTACGATTATAAAATAAATACGAGCACACTGTGCTGAGTGTTAGGTTTGACAAATGGCACTTGAGTGTGTACAATGTCTGGTGTTTGTTGTTCCATTGGCTGTGTTTGTCAGTGTCGTCTAACAAACACCACTTCATATCACTACATTCAGTACTTACAAAAGTGCAGCATACAGGACTGCTGTCTTTTGCAACAATTGTTATCCATTTACCATTGGAATTCCAAACATCATACATAATCCTATTGTAATGGAATTCAAATATGAATCAATTTGCAACATACGAAGAATATTCAAAAACTGAGGTTCAGTAGGCCACAAAAATGAAATGAGCCGTGATAGCACAGTAGTTGTAGTGACTAGGCTACAGGTCGGATGGCCCAGGGTTTGATCCCTGGCAGGGACAAGAGATTTTTGTCTTTTCCTCAACAGTCAGACTGGCCCTGGGGCCCACCCAGCCCTTTCATCAGTGGGAACTGGAAGTAAAGTGGCTGGGGCATGAAGTTTACCATTCACATCCACCTGGTGCTGAGGTTTAAGAATAAGTGGAGCTCTACCTCTATTCCCCCTTGTATGCTTTCATGGTGTGGATGGGATGTCACAACTACCTTTACCATTCAAATGTAAAATGTAGCTCATTTATGCTACTTCCGCACCATTTTTCAACAAAGTGCATGACCACGCTCTCTTTATACCATCTTGGCACAGGTCTAAAAATTATATGATGATAAAAATCAGGTTCTTGAGAGGGAATGAGACATGGTGGCATCATTTCACACCTCAAACAAAACAAGATGGAATGCAGTTTGTGGTGCAGAAGTTAACTCTTGGGATGTGGCCAATTCCACAATAATGAAGCAGTGGAAACAGCTGTTTGTGAATGGCTGAAATTGCGTAAGTCTGAGCCCTCTCATGATAGAGTTTTTAAACTGTGCCAAGCTGCGACGTGTGTGAATGTGCCCAGGGAATACGATGAAAATGATGATGCTTCGGTGGAATAAGTGAACTGCATTTACTGTTGTAATGGCTACTCATTTAGTTTCTGTGACCTACTGAACCCTTCTTATTGAGAATCATTTGTACATTTGTTGCTTCCAATTGAAAACACACGTAGTTGTGTGCTTAGCTGAGACCAATTGGGACAGAAGTTTAAATTATGTTTACATGCTCAGCAGTAAACGTATTAAAATCCATGTTGAACCCTGTGAACACATATTGAGCAACTGCATGACTGGCAATATATGGCGACCTGTCCTTATCAAGCACAGTATTAGTAATACGAAATGAAGAATTTACACTATGTGCACTGTTGCAAATATTACAGTCAGATGCATGGTGGTCTTTTCACATAACAAAATGTCAGATAAAGAACAGGTCCTTTAAAATACTGTTATATTTCTCACATACATATATAGGAACTTTCATGTCATCTGTGAATAGCATGATATTCTTGCACTGGTCACACAGGTTAAGGTATGGTGGGAAGCAGCATCTTCCTCCCAGATGTTGGCACCAGTCTCAAGACCTCCATATGATATATAACAAAGATGGATTTTCACTACCTCTGGGAGCCTCAATTCTTTTAAATGAACTCTTACAACTTAAGGTTCGTGTGAAGGATTTTCTTTTCTGTAAAGAATATTTAATGTGATGGAAGAAGTTTTGATGTTTTCTTTTGTGAAACGGAGTGGTAGCAATGTTTATTATTTTTAACATTTTTCATTGTGTTTCATTTCTGGCCCCCTGCACTGATGAAATCCATCTTTCTTCCTAGTTTTCATGACTTTTCAACAGTCTTAATTGTGTATCTAACTTACAATATATGCAGCTATAATGCATGATATTTTAAATCACAGAGCAGGACCATTTTGCAATGTCTGTTGCAGTCCAAATGCCATGGAAACCCTGCCTTACTCTTCTGCGTACGCACCTGAATTGCTCTCTTGCTATTCGATGATTTGTTATTGGAACTGATTTGAACAACTTGTCTTGAGAATTGATAATGTTTGATTCGATGAAGTCTGAAAGGGATTTTATATACACTTGCAGTTTTTCTTCATACTCAGTTTTGTTTCCTTTGTGGTCCAGATTAGTGCACGCTCCATTCTCTCTTTTAATATAAAAGAGGAATTTGCCTTATAATTAGTGAAAGCAAGAAATTATTCTCAAGCACATTGTATGAGCATGATGGCATGACTGTGTATTGGTTTAACCCTTTTCAGTCTGATAAATTCATTTTTTCATGTCTTAATTCCTATTTAGTTGGTGCACAATATAAAGATTGTCAATATGTGAAGTTCCCTAGGTCACAAAATTAGATGATGATTCCTTGCAATGTTAAATGTAGCTCATTTTTTCCAGCGAAGCATAATTATTTTCAACATAATCCCCATGCTCACTGATGCATTTTTTCCCTCTTGGTACAAGTTTAAAAATTCTGTTATGGTAGAATTAGACCCTTGCCTTCACAACCTTTCATGAATGGACTTTTCCTCATAGTTTTGGAGTCAGTGATATCCCAGGTGTTAACTTCAGAGACCCAAACTGCATTCCAGCTTGTTTTGATTGAGCAGTGAGATGTTGCACCCTGCCTCCTCACCTGTCCGTTGCCTGATTAGTACCATGACAGAATTTTTAAGCTGGTACAAAGATGAGGCAAATCCATTAACACAATCGGGGCTTATGCTGAAAAATAATGATAATTCCCTAGAGCAAATGAGCAACATTTAACCTTGTAGTGACTTCTAATTTGACTTTTGTGACCAGGGGAACAGTGCATGTTCATTATCCACCATACAGGGATGACCACATTTAAGTGCTTCCACCTGTTGGAAATCTGCAGAACACATTTCTTTAAGCATGTTTACAAGAGAAGGCACAAGGGTGCTCTGTCCCAGCTGGTGGATTTACTGTTGTAAATCATGTCTTCAACTGGAAGTTAAAGGAAATTGTACTACCGAGTACATCAAAGGGCTGAAAAGGGTTAGAAATTATGCATAACAAGTGTTTGTATCAGTTCAGATACTTGCTGGCAGACACTGTGGTGGAATGAATACAAACAACAAGCTGCTATTCCCAGATCACGCTCTCTATCCAGTCCACGTACTTGTTGACACGTGTATAGATTCCAGGTGTGGCACTACCACACGCAGATGGCCCAAAACTTGTCACACCCACTATCGAATATGCGGTGGTTTCTGTAGTCTTCACTTGCAGTGGTCCACCGGAGTCACCCTAAAGATCAGGTAGAAGAATATTATCATTTTGACTGTCCCTGCCGAATTATTTTGTAGGATTAAACACTGCTAATACTGTATGAGGTTTGAGGTTCTTACAGCAGTGTTTAGGTCTTTGGGGATGTGAGGCTGTGTTGTTGGGTGAGGCAGCAGAATCCTCCAAACTGCCAGGGACCAATCACCCAGTGACACAGCATCACAGGTCATATGACTTGAGTCCACTGCTAATACTCACATTCTTAGTAAATCCTATCACAGAATATGACACTGATCTCTTCCAGGTCAGTTCAGTACTCATAACCTCTTTACCCAAGATTCATTTTAATATTACCTGTATCTTGTTTTAGATATATTCACGTCTCTGCAGGATGCCTATTAAAATTATGCTTTTCATCTGTCCATTTGTTAGCATGGATCATCACAATAACCACTCAATGTATAAAACTCATTGATCCATGTTGATTTCAGTTGAAAAGCATCAGCAGTAATGGACACTTTATATGTGATTGTATGTGTTTCTGCTGGCTCTATGAGCTTCATTCACGTGTAGCTCTACGTGTTTTTTAGAGCAAAAAATGTTGAGAAGAGAAGTTGTTGGGAAAAATGAAGCCCACCTTGCGTGTGTACACTTTTGTCCTGTAAGATGTACACATTTTGGCATAATTTAATAGGCAACAAATGTATCAGAATTCTTGCACTCTACATACATTTTCTAACTTGTCTGGTCTTTGAAATGGCCACCTTCAAATATATTTTCCCATTAAAATTTTGTATATATATCTTTTTTCCCTTACCCCAGCCATATCAAGTCCACCAATACCTCCTAACACTGCTAAGTGTGCTGTGCAGTCCGTGGAATTTTTATGTATGATATCAGGTGTTCAGAGTGGTTTTTGTTTAACTTATTGTGATTTATGGATTTATATATAGTCTTGTTCTGGTAACTTGCAATTCATGTTGGGTCAGTACAAGCCCTGTCCCCTCCCCCACCTTCTGTGTCTCTTGTTGGCCAAAATTCCCCCCAACCTTCCTACGTAGGTAGCATTTCATTCCTCTCAGTTACTTGACCACACACCTGAACAGGATTCAATCACCCTGAAGATGGCAGCAGTATGTTTCTACGAAATGTTGGTACTTACAGAGCTCACTAGACAGTGTAAAAACATAAAAAACAACAGTAATATGGGGATCTTTGTCCTGCAGTATCCTCTGTTTCTTATTCAACTTTATCCAAAGGCAGTTTTGTCAAAGCTGTCAGTAGTAAGTAACAAATATCATACGATATACAGCAAGCTGCAGTCAACTCACACCGCATGTATCCATTTGGCGCTGAGGGTCACCAGCACACAGCATGATGTCTTGCACACCTCTGTTCACACGCCTCTCAGATACGTAGCTTGCATTGCATTTGTCGTTTGGAACAAGGCGCAGTGTTGCGGTCTGAAGGATGGGAGTCTTCATTTCTCCTGCAGAACAAGTTAATTACATTAACATGGCTTTCATGTAACACTGATGCTCCGAGAGCTGGACTTAGGTGTTCTGCTACAGGAACTGAGTAAAGGCATTCTTATCTGGCATCATAGAAGAACACAAAGTTAATATATAAATTTTTTATTACATTCTTCTCACAGATGTTTTTGTTCCTGTATAAGGCAATCATCCAACTAAGTCCAGTGTATATGGTTCTTATTTTGTTTGGCAACTACTAGCTGTCACATCATACCACTGTTGTACTGCACAGTACGATAAGTGAGCAAGCAGGAAGTGACAATGGATAGTTTTCACAAAAAATAATGTCACTGTACAATATGACATCAGATTTTCTTGCAGTATACTATACATAATGTCCTTTTATTATGCTACAAGAATACAAAAAGTCATAAAACTTCAAAGAATACTAAACGATGCATGTCAAATGTCTTAACCTATTGATCTGCAGCTAACAGCATGGGGTAATTCTCAGTAAATGATTCTGACCTCGTAATGAATTCATAACATACAGGGTCACCAAAATTTGAACATCTGAAATCCTGAAATCATATATCCATGAACTTACGGCCATTGCGTGTGGCTCCCCATCCAGTAACCTCCAGCCCAAACTCTGGGATATCAGACTTTGTGTACAGGCAGGCAGGCTGAATGTTTTCAGAGAACTTGACTGTCCTGTCCAACTCGATCAGCGCTATGTCATGGTACACTGTTGCTGTGGAGTATTCTGGATGCAGTATCACCTTCTTTATGTGGTATTTTTCTGCCAGGAAGCCTGGATTGTCGAGGTCTACAGTCCCCAGCAGGACTGTCACTGGTGGCTTGCTAATGGACACATATAATACACATGTGTTAGGACTTGTAACAGGCTTGTGCTGATTAAATGCTTATATTCTGAACTTGAACTGATGCATCATTCACCATGCACTTGCATATGTAATTTTACGCTAAACACCAATACACTACATAATGCGTTATTGAGAACGGACCTACACCTCCTGTGTTTTAGCCAGGTTGGGCCATCTGCAGAGGGTGAATCTGTGATGTTTCCAGAGACATTTAATGATATTCCTTATGGGCCACAATTTACTGCAGACAGTTAACACTTATTTCACCACCTAATTAGTAAATAATCATTAACCACAACTATACATTTATTATTGTAACTATAAGCTATATACTCATATACATGTTTCAGTCAGGGACTACCATCAGGCCATGTACAAAAATTCCAGAAAAAATAAAATTACAATCGCCATTAGGTATGATTATTTTGAAATGCCCTTTCACTTGGATACTAAATCTTATTTTTAATTATTACCCAAGTGAAATACACAGTTTTACCGCTGCTACTTAGGCACATACATTGTTTATGACATCGCAAAATTAGGCACGTCTGTGTCCAATAATAGAAACCACAGGGAAGGGAAAGACTATTATTGCACCCTACACACGTTTATAATGTGTTAAAAGACAATTTAGAATAAATTAATCATTTTAGCTATTTTTATTTTAACAATTTAAAAATACACTATCTTAGTCTTATGAAAATAATTTTAAAATAGTCGATATTTTAAGATTTAGAATAGCAAATATTGAGAAACAAAACCTTAATAAGATGAGCTACTAACAGCAGCATTCATGTAAGTTTATATATTTTAAAAATTCAAATGAGATCTCACATGAAATGTATATATATACACATATGTTATTTCAGGCTTCCACTGCAATACTTACGAGATATGCGCTTTTCTGGGATATTACGCAGCGTCGAGTGGTAATCCTTTACCGACGTTTCGGGACAACACATCGGTCCCATCTTCAAGGGTCAAGAAGTCCAAGAATTCTTCTTGGACTTCTTGAAAGGATTACCACTCGACGCTGCGTAATATCCCTATATACATGTTGTTTGTATTTTTACTCTCTTTCTTAAATTTGTGTACCTAGCCCTGTGATGGTGTGTGCAGACCGTAACATGGACACGTAGCTTACTCTTAGCTGTGTCTGACGGCGACTGACTGGTCATCGGATCAAATACATGAACAGAACAGGATGTCTTCCGTTAAATTATTTATTTCACAATTTTAACCTTTTAAAGCGTAGCGGTAACTTTACATACGACCAGGTTTAACATTAAAAAATTCTACGTGGTGCCCACATTGCGTTTATGTGTTTTGTACGGATCTCAGAACAAACAGAAACTTTTGCCTTATAAAACATTAAGAGATTGGTTTTTATAACCGAAGTGGAGAGTGTTTACAGCGCGGTACGCGCTGAATCTTCATATAAAACAGATATGCTTCGTCTTTAAAGGGTTAATATCTCTTCTGTTGTTATTTTTAATGACCTGCAACTTCATAATTAACAACAATTGTACGCTATGATATCATCCTATTTTCAGCATATCATGCAGGAAGTGTAGAGATGTAGCTCAGCACCAGATGGAACTGAGTGGTCAGCTTCACGCCCCAGCCGCTTTACCCCTGGTAACCACTAAGTAGGCTGAGAGTACTGGCACCAATGTTTAACAGGGTGCTTGTCTGTACAACGTAAGTCTGCAGGTATGCCACGCTGCGTTCACAAGTTAGTCTTTCTTTTGTTCAAAATATTGCAACTCTATTGCAGTTAGTGATCCCTCACCCCTTATTTAATGGTGCTGCAAATTTCAATTTTATTTCGGTCTGGTAAATATTTTGTAAGAGTCGAAGAGCAGGTACATAATTTAGTGTTGCATAGGGACTAAATTACTGCTTTATCAACTTGTAATTTGATCCTTACCGTCTCGTTGTGTCCGCAACGCAGTGTGCAGCAGTGAGTACATATCGGTCACTGATAAGAGACCCACCGCATTTCCACTCAACCTGAGATGACCCTGGCGAATCAACATACCCCAGGGCAGCCTGTAACAGAGGTCACTGCAAATTTAAAATTTCCCATTCCGTGTACGTACTATTATAAAAATATGCATTTCTTCACCAACTGGTACACAAAAATTTGAAATAAAATGGGGTGCTTGTGAATTTTTATACATTTTATAATTGTGTGTAGGATTTGGTTTTAGCTTTCAATTTCACCCTTCAACAAGGCATGTAGAACGCACGGAATGGATGCGAATTGCATAGAAATATTCGTTTGCACAAAGTGGATGGAATTGGTGCTGTAGAGAAGTGGAAGCAGACGCGGGGATAATATTAACACTTTAAAGACGAAACGCATTCTGCCTGATATAAAGACTCAGGGCGTACCGCGCAGTAAACACCCTCCACCTCAGTTTAAAAAGCCAATCATTTGATGACGTGTAAGGTAAAAGTTGCAGATGGTTCGCAGATAAGTACAAAATACATAAATGCGATGTGGGCACCATGGAGAATTGATTAAAATTAAGCCTGGTAGTACGTAAATTTACCGCTAGGCTTTAAAAGGTTAAAATGGGCCTTAATTTGGAGTGATTGTGTGAGGAGACTCTAACTAGCTCAGGATACAGTCAAGTGGCTGGCTGTTGTGGGCACGGCAATGAGTCGGACCGTTAGGGTGTGACGTAGCACAAATTACCAACATGTCCGTTGTATTGACCTGCCTGGTGAGCAAATCCTGTTTGGTGTTCGTCTCCACCCAATGCAGTACCCTCCCCACCCAGCTCATGTTTAGGGAATTCCCCGAAATGAACACGTTACGTCACATGCAATTCAAACACGGTTCTCCAGTGAATGATATATCCGTTCATATTCCTCTTTTTTATCGTCATTATAGGAGCTGTTTATGAAGTTAGAAACAGCCTCGGGTGGGGCTGTCTGTCTTCTAGTACCAGCAACTGAACTGTTTGTGGGAATTTCATGAAAACCGGAAAAGCAGTTCTTACAACATATTGTCGAGCAAGCATGATTTTCATGAAAATCCGCGCAGCTACTGTCATCGTTTACCTACGGGGCGTAAATTAATCTCTACCCCTACTTTTGTGTTGGCTTGAATGAAATTACATGTGTGCGTTTACCGTAAAATAGTATGGCATTTTGAGAGTAAACAACGCCTTGGTAAAATGTATGCACTCCGTGACAGAGTGCAACATTTGCAATGCGGTTTGTGCTTAGAGCAATTTTCTATTATTAGAATTCTGCAGTTTCTTACAGCCAAGGCAGACAGGTGGTTTCGTGGCCAGAGCAACGTTTGTTCTTAGCAGCAAGTACATTCCATAATCAGGCGCGTTTGCAAAATTGCGAAAAGCAACTATTACCTTCGTCATGTCTGTCCGTCCGCATGGAAAACTCGACTCCCACTGGACGGATTTTGAAGAAATTTGACATTAGAGGATTTTTCTAAAATCTGCCCGAGTAATTCAGATTTGATTAAATTCTTACAAAAATAACGGGTACTTTACATGAAGACCTATTTACCTTTATGGTAACATCTCGCTGAATTCTCCTTAGAATGAGAAATGTTTCAGACAAAAGTTGTAGAGAGAATCAAAACTTTTATGTTCACTAACATTTTTCTGAAAATCATGCCGTTTATGAGATAATGTGGAAAAATATGGTAGAGCCGGACAGGCTACGAATAACAATATAATTTGGCGCCTGCGCTTTCCATGCTGGATAACTAAGGCTACAGACACATACTCAGAATATGTAATAATTATTGACTTTCCACGGCAACAGTGGTTACGCGAACGCGCCTCAGTGTTACCTAATACGCACATTGCGTGTCTTGCTGTTAGTGGGCGTTGCCTCTGGCTCCGATAAGGCCTTCTGCAGACGCTTTATCACAGTTATCACACCGATGTGCCAAATCGCCTTGTGTGTGCAGTACAAAGTGCAGTGCAGTTCAACACTTTTTGTCATCTCATCTGCTATTTATTTGCAACTTTTCAGTTCATCACAGCGGTCTAAATGAGGATTCCGGTCTTGCGGGATATGACGCTATGTAGTTTGCTGAGTGGCTACGGACGTTTCGAAACAAGCGTTGCCTTCATTCTCAAGGGTTAAATGGAAAATGAAGGCAATTCGTTTTTTTTAAACGTCGGTAGCCACTCAGAAAACGACACAGCGTCGTATCCCGTAAGACCAAAATTCTGTTATTATTTATTTATTTATTTATTTAGTTAGTTAGTTAGTTAGTTAGTTAGTGGTGTGTTTATTATTTACAGTTTAATTAAGTGTTCTCAGTAGCTCAAACAATACAGCATCGAGTTTTTAGTACGACCAGGGCAGGACTGGGGTGGTGGGGGGTAGCTGCCCGGGGTGCCAACGTATAAGGGGCGCTAAGACGTTACTGGAATAATCGGATATATGGTGCTACTAAACTGAGGTTTCCACGTTAGAAACAATTTCTCCAGAAATTATCAGCAGTTTGGGCACGCGCCTTCAAATTTTTCACTGGCCTCGGCCGAAAAAGTTTAAATAATATCGCCTTGAAGGGGCGCAAAATTATTACCCTGCCTGGGCCTGCCCTAAGTATGGTCACTGTATAGTGAATTGACACGAATGTGGACGGCTGTGGTCCCGGTATAATTTGGGGCACTGTCACAACTCTTACCGGAAGGCCTGAGGAAGGCCGCGAATTATCTGTATTGATAGCCGGTCTACGGGCCGAGACTAGAACTAGAGCCTCCAGAATGTGCAGCAGGTGTGCCAGCCACCTGCATATGACGTTTGGTGCTTCCGGTAGTGAAAATCGTAGATCAAGTTGTAAAAAAGTTTAATTTTCCAGTCTTTATTTTGAAGGGTCAAATTTTAGGTCACGTTAAAGGAAAAAAATAAACTGAGAGAGGTGTCTGAGAAATATGCTGGGGGGCGGGGCTGTTGTGGGGGGTCGGAAGGCGTAATAGGGAACTCCGTGATCGCTATTATTNCCCCCCCCCCCCCCCCCCCCCCCCCCCCCCCCCCCCCCCCCCCCCCCCCCCCCCCCCCCCCCCCCCCCCCCCCCCCCGGAAGGCGTAATAGGGAACTCCGTGATCGCTATTATTCATCGAATAATATTCTGGGACTCAAATGAACCCTCTAAAGCCCAGTGGTTACTGTATGTACCGCCAGGTTTAACATTCAACAATTCTACGTTCTGCCCACACAGTGTATTTATGTGTTTTGTGTGGATCTCAGAACAAACAGCGATTATTTCCCTATACAGCATTAACTGACTGGTTTTTATAACCGAGACGGAGTGTGTTTACTGCGCGGTACGAGCTGAATCTTTAAATATAATTCAGGTTAATATTATGCTTGCAGTGTTGATTGAAACATTGGAAAACAGGGAATCATGTACAGAGATTGGTCAGACCTAAAACTGCCATATGAAGTACTGTTTAATTGGCACATAACAGGAGGGCTAAGTGCTAACACTTAGTGACAGTTTCGAATTTCGCCCAGTTTTTTTTTTTTATTATTCCTGCAAATTTCAGAGCCTCTAGTTTTCCCATCGTCGCTTCCCGGCACTAGCTTCGGTTGCCAACAGCGTCGTTAAACATTTAATAAGCACGCGTACATATAAACGAGTGACGTTAAATCAGAAAGGTTCCCTACGTCGTAACAACAAGATAAGTAGTCATTAAAACGTTACGTGTAGCACGTTTAATTCTTACGATTTAGGGAAACCTATTTACTGAACACTTGCTGTACGTTTCACAGATCGTAGTACTAAGAAACAAGTTTGTACAGAATTTCTCCTGTTCTATTTTTTTGTCATATTCTAGATTCATCCCGTGTATGCGTCACTAATGCGACACGTGTCAGTCGACAAAACAACAGGTAACTATCAGCTACCAAAGCGATAGATATTAGCTAACAAAGTGACAGGTATCAGCTAATAAAACGAGAAGTAGCTACAAGCTAACAAAGCGACAGGCATCCGCTAACAAAAGGTGAAGTAGCTATCAGCTATCAAAGCGACAAGTAGATATTTTCTAACAATGTGAAGGTATCAGTTAATAAAGCAGGAAGTAGCTATCAGCTAAAAAAGCGACAAGCAAAAGTCAGCTGACAAAGCGACAAGTGGCTATCAGCTAATAATGCGAAGGTTATCAGCTAACCAAGCAACAAGTATCAGCCAAGAAAACGGCAGGTATCAGCTAAAGAAAGGGGAAATGTTAATCATTTTGACAGTGGCATTTCTATAGGTATTTGTCACTGAGAATTATGAAACCAAACTGAATGTTCTTTCAGCTGTGACCTTGACCGGCATGTTGTCCGGTTGCAGCGGGTTGTCTGACAACTCACCATGTGTGGGTAATCCCCGGGTTTCGCGTCGTCGCCGCCTCTGATGAAAGGGTTCACCCGCAGTGGAAGTTCGTTCATGTATTCGCGACAGGCTGCAACAAAAACTGGGGCTGATTCACAGTGCGCTGTTATGATTTTGTGACACCGTGTAGTGTTGTCGGTTTCGGAGAACTATTCTGCCTCCATCTGCAGGGCTGAAGTGAGGAGGGTGAATCTGAATGACCACCTCCATGTGCAATATCATGGCATTGTGACCGCTAACTGCAACCCTGAAGCTTGTTACATAACGTCTGACCGAAACATTGCTGTACAGAAACCAGACATGCGTCTCAAACGAGATCACAGTTTGAATAACAAGCCACCAATACGTGAAAATTTAAAAAAAAATGCGTTATTCGTGTTTTTAAATATTTTGTTCCTGGGCGGGATAATGCGACAGACTGCATGTCACACCCATACAAAACAACAACACGGATTATACTCTCCATTCTCTTGGCGTTTACGTCCTTGTATAATGACATGCAGACAGCAGATTTATATCTTACTGCCAGCAGGCATTCACCGAATTACTCTGCTCATAATTTTTGGACCGTTAGTGTACTTCCAGTGGCCGCGGTGGCGCAGTTGGTTGAGGCACTGCGCTACAAACCGGCAGGTCGCGGGTTCGATTCCCGATGGTGTCATTGGAATTTTTCATTGACATAATCCTTCCGGCCGCACTATGGCCCTGGGGTCGACTCAGCCTCTAACAGAAATGAGTGCCAGGAATATTTCCTGGGGGGTAAAGGCAGCCGGTGCGTAGGACTGACAACCTTACCACCTTCATGGCCGATTGTCTAGAAATCTGGGAGCCTTAACCTCCTGGAACCCTGTGGGCCTGTCCAGGCCTGTAGTGGGACTGCTTTGCCTTTTAGTGTATTTCCAAACAATTTAAGTGAGACATATATTTGGGCCTTATTAGGCCCTCTTTATGTTCCTATTTTGCCCTGCATTCCGGTAACAAGACATAACACACCGGTACACCTAACTCTCTCTGTGTTTATCTTTGTAGACCAAAACATCACTAATTCGTAAAAAAAAATTTTGTGTTTCAAGCAATCTTTACGATGTGAGAAAATAACACCTTGTGTCCCGACCACATCTGTCCGTCAGTATGTACGCCTGTCCGTCTGTCTGTCACCTACTTTCAGAGACTAAAACGTTTGTCCAATTTTCATGAAATTCGGTAACAATTTCTTTAAAAAAAGCTATCGCGCATGCGTGAGTTTCGTGAAACACCGACTCAGTGACAGCCATACTCTGCTTCAGGGTGTCTATCAGTTTCTGCCCGCACCTTCCATATTCCTTCACCGAGCTCTGTGAGCCACGTACATGCACTCTCCACATAATGACTTTGAATAAATATGAGTTTAACCTTTTAAAGCCTAGCGGTAACTTTACATACGACCAGGTTTAACATTAAAAAATTCTACGTGGTGCCCACATTGCGTTTATGTGTTTTGTACGGATCTCAGAACAAACAGCAACTTTTGCCTTATAAAATATTAAGATACTGGTTTTTATAACCGAAGTGGAGAGCGTTTACGGCGCGGTACGCACTGAGTCCTTATATAAAACAGATAAGTTTCGTCTTTAACCTTTTAAAGCCTAGCGGTAACTTTACGTACCACCAGGTTTAATATTAAAAAATTCTACGTGGTGCCCACATTGCGTTTATGTGTTTTGTACGGATCTCAGAACAAACAGCAACTTTTGCCTTACAAAATATTAAGATACTGGTTTTTATAACCGAAGTGGAGAGCGTTTACAGCGCGGTACGCACTGAGTCCTTATATAAAACATACGCTTCGTCCGTAAAGGGTTCATCGAAGTCTGTGCGGTGGTAGCCATACGTTAGTTCAGGGCGTAACAGAAAATTTACTTGTTTTTTCTACGTTTTGCCTCCGATCTGAATAAAGTGTTCACAAAATGTTCACAAGAGTTTATTGGCTGATTGTAAGTTTCATTAACGCGGCCGGTGAGTATTGCTGACAACCTTACCACGTTCTTGTGCCGACTATCTAAAAATTCCGGAAGCCTCAACCTCCTGGCGCCCTGTGGGCCTGTTCAGGCCTGTAATGGGACTGCATTACCTTACTACAGTGCATTTTATTGGACTGTGTCTTGTGAGATGAAAGTTAAAACAACCGCCATATAATTTTACGTCCCGAAATAGCAGCTTGTATTCCTTCGCAGCGTACAACAGACGTGCGTATGTATGTGTCATGATTCGCCTTTCGTCATAAATAATTCTGCGACCTTTGACATCACAGAATTCTTCGCGTACTGCGTAAGTCATGGTCTTAACATGCTTCGCGTCAGCAAAGGTTAAGACCTGATGGGAAATTGGGGGGGGGGGGGGAACCACAGCCTCTTTCGACACTCGTCTAAGCCTAAATGAACTACTGATATTGAGTGAGCAGTTACCCATTGATTTTGGTAGATATTTGAGCTGAGGAAAATTACTCACCCTTGTTTGTGAGCAGTAACCGACCTATTCCAGTTAAAAAATACACTGGACTGAAGTGCAGTTGTGTTTTGTGCGTGTGAGATAATACAGTTATCTTCTGTAATGTTCTGTGTAGTTACAACTGCGCATAAATTTGACTTCAGGCTTGTCATAAATGAAACACCTAAAAATGGCGACCGGTGGAAAGGAACTCACGCTGTGACAGAGACTCACGTTGTTGATAGGATCTGTATATTCTCCCTGTCCGTCTTCGCGAGTGTTAAGGGACTCTACCCACGCTGTGCAGGTCAACTGTATTCTCTTGAGTAAGGTGCAGTACATGATGCTTCCCCAGACACAAAAATTACCATGACGCAAAACACACAGTTGGCGCGCACACAGAAGAAACTGATTTCAAGCAATTGATTTCATGAAACGTGAAACTACAGTTGCATGTAACTAGCGGTTTGATTGCCGACATGAAGAAAGACAGGTTTCAAGCAAGAAACTGTAGTTTATTGTAACTCATTCTACGCACTTGCCTCGTTCTTATGGAGAATCAAAATATAATTTTCATGCAAGTATAGTTTCACGTTTTATGTAACTGGTAGCAAGAAACCAGTTTATTTTGTGTGCTCAGCACTGCTGTGCAATGTGGAAGCTGTACACCATTACAGATGTACGTACAGCGAGTGCCGGGGGTAAAGTTCACCCCTCTTGTGTTTACAGAATGTAAACATGATGCACACATTTATTTCGAGGCTGACGTGGGCCCGCGGTACGTACCAAAGTTGTGAACGTTCCAGCCCGTGACGCAGTACCCAGAACTCACCAAGGCATCTTTTACTTTCAGAACTTCAAAGGGTTTCACGGTACACGTAAATGTAATTTCGGGGTAGGCCCATAAAAATTTGCGGGCTTATCTGGGACGAAATTGCACGCAACTCGCAAATACTCAACAGCCATATGTGCAATCCGCGATTTCAAATTTCCGCTGTGATGTTGATTAGATCTGAACTCTTGTGGAATATTACGCAGCGTCGAGTGGTAATCCTGTACCGACATTTCGGAACACTCGACGCTGCGTAATATCCCAGAAAAGCGCAGATCTCAGCTTTATGTGGATATTTCTTCTACGGAATTTCACCAAAATCAGTCAAAAATATGGGAAGTAGAGGTAGAAATTTATTGACGCTCTAAAGTAAAGTGTAGCTTTCACTGAGCCGATTTTTCACAACATCGGCGTTTGGTGCACAAATTTTCGCAAAGAAGTCCTAAACAAATTTCATGAAGGTGAGAAACAGTTTCGTCAATTATGCTAGGTGACAGACAGACAGACATACAGACAGACAGACAGACAGACAGGCAGGCACACAGAGAGACAGAGGGACGCAAAGACATCGTTTCCACATAAGATTTTCTTCTTCTATTTTTAACGAACACTTATCAACCGTCTGCAACACTCTGTATAATGTCTTTTTACAGGCCCTGCGATACAGAATCCATACTTCGGAACATGCATGTCAAATTGCACGCCTGCCGAATGTCTGTTTTAGTGAAGCTTGCTCGAATGTTGCAACACAATTAGGCAAAAGATCTACGTCACTGACTGACCCGCCACTTTGCTTACCCAGCTCGCTCTTTCGGAGTATCTCGTCGTCACAGCAGACAACCTCTTCAAAGCCTTTGAAGCTGCAGTGTACGGGTTTGATTCTTTCCTGTCGCAGCTTTTGGAATGCCGGCTCACATTGGCTGAGCGGCTTGCATAACCCTTTCCTGCCACCTCCTAACCGGCAGACATCGCCTTCTGCAAGAAATAATTGTCTTTGTTTGTTTGTTTGTTTGGTTGTTGTTGTTGTTGTTGTTGTTGTTGTTGTTGTTGTTGTTGTTGTTGCTTTAGCAGTACGAATACAGGCTGATGGTACTTGAGGATAGGGTGCTGACCAAGATATTTGGGCCGAAGGGGGAAGTGAGACGGATTGCTATGAATTTTGATATTTGAGTATTTTTCCAAAGTCTGCCTCGCAAATCCAAGTTTCATTAAAATCTGACAAGAATAAAGGGTACTTTACACGAAGACCTGTGTACATTTATGATAATACCTCGCTGAATTCTTCTTAGAGTGAGAAATATTTCTGACAAAAGTTATAGAAAAAATCAAAACACACATTTTATTTTCAGTAACTTTTTTCCGAAAATCGTGCCGTTTATAAGATAATGTGGGAAATATGGCGTAGCCGGACAGGCCACAGATGACAATATAATACGGCGCATGCGCTTTGCATGCCGGATAACTAAGGCTACAGATACACACTCAGAATATGTAATACTTATTGCTTTTCCAAGGCAACAATGGTTACGCGAACGCACCTCAATGTTACGTCATACGCCCAATGCCTATATTGCTGGATTATACATAAACTGTGTCTCAACGCTGGTTCAGTTTCCGCTGTTTATATACCGTATAACGAGACGCGGAGATGCTAATCAGAAAGATGTAACATCCTGTATTTTGTACAAAGGTACTGTAATGCTTGTATCATTGACCCTCACTGTTGAAAGCCTTTCACACCCGCCACTTGCTTACTAGACTCATTCCTTTATGACAGTGGTTCGCAAAGTGTTCCGCGGATCCAAATGGACGCTCGACCAGTTCGCAGAAGGATCCGTGGATACATTTCTGTAATGGCTACTTTGAAGTTTATTTATTTTTTAATTAAAGGATAATGTTTTGTTAAAAACAATAGCGGAACTTCTTTAATTAGTGACGTGTTTATTTAGTATGACTGTCAGAATATCTAATTATGAAACACCCTGTACCCACGAAGCGAGCGACACTCAGTTTAACTAAGGTCAAATCATGCAATGCATTGTTACGTATGCTGCTGGTGTGTGTTTCTTCTGTTACCGCGTGAGTTGTGTTGCTCTGCACTTCAATTGTTTAGTTTAGCCGAATTCCACAAAAGCGCTTAACGTCAATTTTTGTTATTCGTTTCGTTTCATTTCGTCTCGTTTCATTTCGTAGTCCTTACCTCTTCTACCTACTCACAGTAGGTGTCGAGGTTGTTTATTTTCACTTGATCATACTCAGACACACACCACAGTCGGTAGAATCCCTATGGACGAGGGATCGGCCCGTCGCAGAAACCTCTGACAACACAAACTCTGTGCAAGACAAACATCCATGCCCCCGATGGGATTCGAACCCACGATTCCAGCAAGCGCTCCGCCGCAGACCTATGCCTTAGACCGCGCGGCCACTGGGATCGGCCGCTGTTTATGCACAATGTCAAAACCCAAAAAAGTCTGCGATAATTCAGCTTTCCGTTGCAGTGTACTTTAGGCCTTCGCTCATCCTTGATGTGACGCAGCGTACGTTAGCAGTTGTTTACCGACGTTTCGGTACAGCCTATCTTTCCCATCTTCAAGGGCCAAGCAGAATACGCTACCGTCAACCCGCGTCACTGAGTGACACCCACTGCAATCAGTGACTGGGGATTGCTATTCTGTCCATAACAAAGCACATGCATCCTCTCAAAGTCGGTGGCGATTTCATCCGGAAGCCTCCACGGACGACATAATTAGAGAAGCGGTCACTTGTCACTCGTACAAGTGACCGCTTCGTTACATTATCATTGTTTCGGAGGAACCTGCTGCCTGCAGCATCGAAATATTTCCTGCCATCTAGATGGAGGCAGCACGGTTCTTTGAAACGTTGGTAAGAACATCAGATTTCAAATGGAAGTGAATAGTTTTAAGTTACCAATTTCAACCAGTAGTTACTGTATGTACCACCAGGTTTAAAATAAAAAAATTCTACGTTCTGCCCACACAGTGTATTTATGTGTTTTATGTGGATCTCAGAACAAACAGCGATTATTTCCCTATACAGCATTAACTGACTGGTTTTTATAACCGAGACGGAGTGTGTTTACTGCGCGGTACGGACTGGATCTTTAACTATCCCCTCTAAAGCCCAGTGGTTACTGTATGTACCGCCAGGTTTAACATTCACAAATGCTACGTTCTGCCCACACAGTGTATTTATGTGTTTTGTGTGGATCTCAGAACAAACAGCGATTATTTCCCTATACAGCGTTAACTGACTGGTTTTTGTAACCGAGACGGAGTGTGTTTACTGCGCGGTACGGACTAAGTATTTAACTACAATTCACGTTAACTTTCGCTTTTAGAGAAGTAAAATTCTTACTGGATTTTCAGTAGGGAAAGGGAAGAAGTCGCGAGAACCTTAGCTAGTAGCCTGGTGCCCGGTAATCTGGCCTCATCCGTCCAGAAATTGAAAACCGCTTGCGGTAATGGTCACTTACCGTACAAGATGGGCAGCACTGCGCAAACTGCAGAGGCCACGAGAGTTGCTGTCAGCACCAACACACAGACACTGAGAACCATTGTCGTAGCACTGCACTGAGTCCCAACGTCACTAATAACACAGTGTAAGGTGGCAGGCCTGTATTTATACGACTTTCTCTGCACGCAACCGCGCTTCCAGTAAGAAGGGGAAAGCACGTGTCGGATGTTTCGTAGATCCGAGCCGCCGCTGGCGCCCACTGACTGCCGGCAAGTTCCGCTTGGGCGGCAGTGGGCAAGCGGTCAAGACGGAATTGATCTGCAATATTAGGGCTGTCATAGCTGAGATGGTATGGCGTCTTGCTACGAGCTGGACGGTCCGGGGATCGAATCCTGGTGTGGGTAGAGATTTTCCGCACCCGTCCAGACTGGCCCTAGGGTCCGCCCAGCCTCCTGTACAATGAGTAGCCGGTCTCTTTGCCGGGGGTAAAGCGGCCGGGGCGTGGCGTTGACCACGCACCCCAAATAGCACCTAGGTTAAAGAAAGAGTACAGCTATACCTCTACTCCCCCTCTCTGCCTTTGTGGCCTGTTCTAGAGTGAAATTTAACTACATTCATAAGGACACGTTTGTATACACGGAGGCAGGTTTGCATTTATAAGGACAGGTTTTCGCACAAGATTCATGCGTTTATGTGCTGAGTACTTAAAACAGATCCACTATTAGAAGTACTGTTTTCTAGGATCGAAATTGTGCAGTCTGGTAGAGGTTTACCTACGCTTCGGAGGAATCTGATATGTCCGTCATGAGGGTAGGTGACAGAAGACGGGAACAGCAGGTTACTTCGAAACGTCGGTAGATCTCTACCAGAACGGATGTGTCAGATCCCAGAAAACGAGTCACGAGGGCCCTTTTGAGGACGTGGAGGGGTTCACTGTTCTTAGAACTTTCCAGATGTGACATCACAATGTTCAGTACACTGAGGGCACTTTCGGGGTCAGGCTCTTGTGTTTTGTGCCACAAAAGGACTGAAAATTGGGCAGCCCATAGCGCAGTACCCAGTTCTTACACCAAGGCGTTCTTTACTTACAAAATGTCACACGATTACGCGGCACATGTAAAAGTAATTTCTTTTGCGCCCATTGTGTAATTGAGGCCATTGTTACACCATGTGCAGTTCACTCAAGATACTTACACCAGCAACTGCGCAATAATAAAAAGACTGTAGGTTATATAATGACACTGCTTCTACATGTTCCCGGCAGAAAAATGTAGGCTGTTTTGAAATGTGGTGCTGGAGAAGGATGGAGAAGATCAGCTGGACCGGTCGTGTGAGAAATGAAGTATTACACAGTCAAGGTGGAGAGGAATATGCTACATACAGTAAAAGAAGGAAGGCTAACTGGATTGGTCACATCTTGCGTAGGAACTGCCTTCTGAAACACGTTATTGAAGGAAAGATAGAGGGAAGGACAGAAGTGACGGGAAGACGAGGAAGAAGACGTAAGCAGCTACTGGATGGCGTTAAGGGACAGAGAGGATATCAGAAATTGAAAGAGGAAGCACTAGATCGCACTCTGTGGAGAACCCGCTTTGGAAGAGGCTATGGATCTGTTGTAAGACGGACACAGAATGGACGAAGGAACTGCTGAAGGCACAGTAGAAGGGGCACGGGAAGACGAACAAAAGGAGAAAACGGAAGAATTAATTCAAAAAGAGGAAAAAATGAGAAGAAACAAAGATGGATATTGCCTCAGGGTGACAGGGAAATTGCATAGGAAGCGACACATCAAAATCAAGGCTTGTAGGATAAGATAATATTAAAATGCATTTCCAAATAAGAGATGGTATAATTTGGGCACAGAGTTGATGAACACTCGGCTTTGGTAACGGAAGGGAACTTAGATATTGAGATCCGACACACGTAACGGTGGTTGGAAGCGTTTGTTGTATTTTTTGTATTTGAAGTACACAGGAAATAGTTTTGCCTGTCGGAGCAGTAAATTACACAGTTCTGTTGATGCACAATTAGGCTCGACTGTTGTCTCGTTAATTGGTCAAATAAATTATTTTCCATGAGAGTTAGAAGAGACGCCGCAATGCGGTCGGCATTGCGGTCCCGATGAGATGGGATTCAACACAGCTGTGGAATATCCAGGTAGTTCCCGTGTGTTCGGACTGCTTTTATGCCCAAGAAAGACGTGTAACCACGGTTTATAACCGCAGAATAATTTTGCAAAATTAAAAAAAAACATTCGCAGCGCCTTTACCGGTTTCGGTATCGAAGTAGTTCTGGCGGGTCTGTAATGGACACCAACAGCAGTGGCGCTGTTGCTGACTTGTGTTATGGAGGCGAGCGTTTTGAATCTAGGCAGTCTGCAGTGGACACCAGCAGCTGTGGCGCTGCTGCTGGCTCGTGTTCCGGAGGCGAGAGTTTTGAGTGCGGGTGGTCTGCAGTGGACACCAACAGCTGTGGCGCTGCTGCTGGCTCGTGTTATGGAGGCGAGCGTTTGAATCTGGCAGTCTGCAGTGGACACCAACAGCTGTGACGATGCTGCTGGCTCGTGATTCGGAGGCGAGCGTTTTGAATCTGGGCAGTCTGCAGTGGACACCAAGAGCTGTGGCGCTGCTGCTGGCTCGTGTTTCGGAGGCGAGCGTTTTGAATGCGGGTGGTCTGCAGTGGACACCAATAGTAGTGGCGCTCCTGCTGACTTGTGTTAAGGAAGGCGAGCGTTTTGAATGTGGACTGTCTGCAGTGGACATGGACAGTTCTGGCGCTGCTGGCGCCTTGTGTGGCGGAGGCGACCGGTTTGCATCACAGCCGGGACACCGTCTATCCCGTCGTCTTATTCGTTGTTTCCCTGATTCTTTTCAGGCAACTACGGAACACAGCACCATGTTTGACCACAACCGCTCGCCTCCACATATTTTCTAGTTAATTCTTTATTGATCACCGAATATTTTATACTAATATTGTAACAGTGTGACAGAAGTTTCTCCGCACACATGTTATTTTATGATTTTGGCAATAACAATTTTAACATTTTATTGCATTTTATAGATCTTTTTCAAGCCTCAGTATGTTTTGTAAAATAAGAATTGTGAACCTTACGATGACCTATATCGGTCGAAACATGTTTTGTGAATGAATAAAATGTA
Organism: Coptotermes formosanus; assembly: GCA_013340265.1. Lineage (NCBI taxonomy): Eukaryota > Metazoa > Arthropoda > Insecta > Blattodea > Rhinotermitidae > Coptotermes > Coptotermes formosanus. Next base: position 124,576 of record BLKM01000399.1, on the reverse strand, counting down.
GTTGTGTTTAGACGGATCTTATCTTGATTCTATCTGAAAAGAAATGTCATAACTAACTAACTAACAACTAACTCCATGGAGCAGAGGCCTTCTTGAGAAGCTAACAGTTCCTCAGCTAGTCAAGAAATTCCCCGCATTTTATGGAACCCGAACGTTCATTACCGCATTCAGAACAGCCCGCCACCTGTCCCTGTCCTGAGCCAGCTCAATCCAGTCCATGCGCCATCTCACTTCTTGAAGATCAATTTTAATATTATCCTCCCATCTACGCCTGGGTCTCCCAAGTGATCGCCTTCCCTCGGGTCTCCCCACCAAAATCCTGTATACACCTCTCTTTTTCCCTATACATGCTACATGCCCCACCCATCTCATTCTTCTCGATTTGATTACCCGAATAATATTTGGTGATGAGTACAGGTCATTAAGTTCCTCGTTATGTAGTCTTCTCCACTCCCCTGTCTCCTCGTCCCTCTTAGGCCCAAATATCCTCCTCAGCACCCTATTCTCTAACACCCTCAGTCTTTGTTCCTCCCTCAGTGTGAGAGACAAAGTTTTACACCCGTACAAAACAACAGGTAAAATTATAGTTCTGTATACCCTAATAAAAGAAATGCAATAACAGGCCCTAATAATAGGAGGCTTAACAGTGTTTACAATATACGTAAAAAACGGCGAAAAACAACAAGACTGTGACCACAGAGCGTAGAATGTTGTGGCTATCTGAGAAGAGCCCGAAATTCAAACATCCGAACGCGAATCGACGTTACATTATACATGCACTTCCTATGTATTTTCTACTGTAGACAGTGTGTATGTGTGTGTGTGTGTGTGTGTGTGTGTGTGTGTGTGTGTGTGTGTGTTCTGTGTGAGATGTGCGCTGAGGCTGAAGAAACAGTTGAGTATCAAATATACCTCTGGCTTTCTATAAGAATAACAATAATAAAATAGGCAGTGGAGCAGCGCGTGAATATTATTTCACACCATTGATACGATGAGCACGCGAAAATGCCCATTCGTCACCCGCACAGCGTGTGGCGTAACACATCGGTATTATCACTTACCATTGTAATACCTTACAGTAATCGCTTGGTGACGTAAATTAATACGTATACTGAGCCGGTTTACTCGGAAGGTGACGGTTTCAAATGGCGGCCGAGACATCGGGATCGGGGTTGAGATATTCTGTGGTTTTCCTCAGACGTCCTATCCGAATACCGGTGCGACCGCTACCTTCCAAGCCCTTCCCAAGCCATTATTCACCAACAATTTTATCTTTCGATCCGGAATACTAAGTGCGTTGTGTAATCGTAGGCTATTTCATGCCATACGCAGTAAGACATTGCGAAACATTTCATAACGTAATACTACACATCTGGGGCCGCGGTGGCGTAGTTGGTTGAGGCACTGCGCTACAAACCGGAAGGTCGCGGGTTCGATTCCCAATAGTGCCATGGGAATTTTTCATCGACATAATCCTTCCGGCTGCACTATGGCCCTGGGGTCGACTCAGCCTCTAACAGAAATGAGTACCTGGGGGGTAAAGGCGGCCTGTGATTATGGCTGACAACCTTACCATCTTCATGTGCCGATTGTCTAGAAATCTAGGAGCCTCAAACTTCTGGAACCCTCAGGGCCTGTCCAGGCCTGTAATGGGACTGCTTTTTTTAAAATACTGTACATCTTCCATGGAACTGTCATACCTAAACAAGTTTCTTATCAACTAACTGCACCAGTGTTTGATTCCCAATTATTGCTACATTGTACTGTCAGTGGCCGTTCTCAGAGAGCTATGCAATTCAAAGACTTACACAGCGTTTTTATTTGGCTTGTCGATTGTGACGTGTAAAATGTACATATTAATGGCAGCTATTTGAAAGTTGTCCATTATGTGCCATTTTAAATCAACGTATTCAATTTATTGTACCAAACAAATGCACATTATTACTTACATATGATTGTTAAACACGTAGCTCCGACATGTTGGTTGGTATAATAAATTTAATACATGATTTAACCCTTTAAAGACGAAGCGTATCTGTTTTATATAAGGACTCAGTGCGTACCGCGCTGTAAACACTCTCCACTTCGGTTATAAAAGCCAGTCTCTTAATGTTTTATAAGGCAAAAGTTGCTGTTTGTTCTGAGATCCGTACAAAACACATAAACGCAATGTGGGCACCACGTAGAATTTTTTAATGTCAAACCTGGTGGTACGTAAAGTTACCGCTAGGCTTTAAAAGTTTAATACCAGTATCAATATACTCTTAAGTAATAATGATGGTATAATATTAAAATTGTAATGCAAGAAGAGTACTAAAATTTAAAATGATATCTAAACATCTTGAAAGGGTTAATTTTCGTCAAGTTTTTAGGATTGGAAACTCTGCAAATTTGAGAATTAAAATTAAATTTAAATGATATTGTAAATTTTAAGTTTGTGTAAGAGCAAGTTTAGCTCGTGAGGGATACAGTACACACTGGATGCACCAGCATTCCGCGTATGCTCCATGAACGATCGTACTGTGCTGAGTGTGGATATAAACAGGGTCCTTGGTGTATTGCAATACTGTTGGTCCCTAGAGATGGCTACGGGTGGTAGCCGAAACATGTAGCAGTACTTTTGTAAATCAAATATTGGTGCAGTTAGTTGGTAATAAACTTAATTCGTAACATGTTGATTTTTTATGGCAAGGAGTTGTTTGTCTGTCGTTGAAGGACCGCCCATTCTCGGCTGTCCATGACTGCTTATTCAGTACGTTTACAGCTACCCTCCGTGCCTGCAGGCCGCCTGCTAGATCCACAACTTAAGGACGTGCCATGTCGCGGTCGCAGGGGCTGACGTCGAGGTTTGTACAAATCACCAACTGTCATTACAGTCATCAGAAGAAGGAGGAAAGATTAGAGAGAAGATAAAGTACGTACAGAATTTTTTATTGGGAGGAACGTGGAAGATTGAGACACAGATGCAAGGATAATATTAAAATGGAGAGCGTACAGTGAATTAACACTTTAAAGGCGGAACGTACCTGTTTTATATAAGGACTCAGTGCGTACCGCGCTGTAAACACTCTCCACTTCGGTTATAAAAACCAGTCTCTTAATATTTTATAAGGCAAAAGTTGCTGTTTGTTCTGAGATCCGTACAAAACACATAAACGCAATGTGGGCATCACGTAGAATTTTTTAATGTTAAACCTGGTCGTATGTAAAGTTACCACTAGGCTTTAAAATGTTAAAGGCGAAGCGTATTTGTTTTATATAAGGACTCAGTGCGTACCGCGCTGTAAACACTCTCCACTTCGGTTATAAAAACCAGTCTCTTAATGTTTTATAAGACAAAAGTTGCTGTTTGTTCTGAGATCCGTACAAAACACGTAAACGCAATGTGGGCACCACGTAGAATTTTTTAATGTTAAACCTGGCCGTATGTAAAGTTACCACTAGGCTCTAAAAGATTAGAGTGTCTAAGGACTGGGATAAGTGGAGGGCTGTTGTGAACACGGTAATGAACTTTCGGGTTCCATAAAGTGTGGGGAATTTGACTAGCTGAGAAACTGTTAGCTTCTCAGGAAGGACTCTGCTGCATGGTATTGAGGTAGATACGTTATTATGTGGGCGAATTATTCAGCCATTTAAAAATGTCTCTAGAATGACGTACTGGCAGAGTAGCGGATTTCCTTTAACACGTTCACAAGACGCATTTTGTCGGACAGCAGGAAGTGCCGTACTTCCTTGCAGGTCTGCCGAACTATCGCATTCCTGCCGCTACCGATTGACGTATTTTGCGGTCAGAATTCTCTGAGGTTTTTATAGCATTATCCTTACAACACACTGAAACCTCAGACCACCCATTCACTCGGCCCTGGTGTCCTTTCGATTGGATTCTAACCCTGACACGTTTGTTCGCGCGGTATGCTGTCTGATGGCAAACATGTTGATTACTTGGGTAAAATTGTAGGGAGTCGTACAGTGTGCTGGGGTTGTGTAGCTCGTAGCCATTACATCCATTTGTACCAACGTTACTTAATGAAAAATCCCTCAGTTTACCAGCCACATTTACCGATATTTAAACGTCCCTCCAGATGTAAGTTGTTACTACCAACCACTGCACAACAATTTTTTTTTACTGCAACGTGTTTCGGCTGACAATCATAGTCATCACCAGGGGAGTCATTTTTCGCAGACGTGCGCAGCGTACAGTATGTGAGTACATGGTAATACGTAAATTAATTACTTACATCAGTAGTTACTGCATGATAGGGACAGGTGACGGGCTCTTTTGAATGCGGTAATGAACCTCCGGGTTCCATAAAATGTGGGGAATTTCTTGACTAGCTGAGGAGCTGTTAGCTTCTCAAGAAGGCCTCTGCTCCATGGAGTTAGTTATGGAGTTAGTTAGTTAGTTAGTTAGTTAGTTAGTTAGTTAGTTAGATAGATAGTTAGTTAGTTAGTTAGTTAGTTAGTTAGTTAGTTAGTCGGTCAGTCAGTCAGTCAGTCAGTCAGTTAGTTAGTTAGTTAGTTAGTTAGTTAGTTAGTTAGTTAGTTAGTTAGTTAGTTAGTTAGTTAGTTAGTCAGTCAGTCAGTCAGTCAGTCAGTCAGTTAGTTAGTTAGTTATTTAGTTAGTTAGTATTTATGTTTGTACATGTAAAATGATAACCGATCCCACATTTTGCTGTGCACCCCACAAGGTCTGCACGTTTTAATATGACCGACCATATAGCTCTCTTTTTTCTCGTAACTACACGCCAAACTTCATATTTCACAGCTGTGAAGCAGCCTCGCGTGTGCAGGTGCGACTCATTTCAGGGTGAAGCCCCATAAAACTATGAGGGCATTATACAATGCAGTCACGTTTCGGCGATGAAGTAAGGACGTTACGTGATTAATTAAACATCTCGTCATGAAGACATATGATAAATATAAAAGCAGTGCCATTACAGGCCTGGACAGGCTCTGAGGGTTCCAGGAGGTCGAGGCTCCCAGATTTCTAGACAATCAGCACAAGAAGGTGGTAAGTTTGTCAGCCCTACGCACCGGCCGCCTTTACCCCCCAGGAAATATCCCTGCTACTCATTTCTGTTAGAGGCTGAGTCGACCCCAGTGCGGCAGGAAACATTATGCCAATGAAAAATTCCAGTGACACCATCGGAAATGGAACCCGCGACCTTCCAGTTTGTAACGCAGTGCCTCAACCAACGGAGCCACCGAATGCGCCCATGAAGACATATGAATAAATGAAAATTCATATGAACTTATTGTCAACCCCAGCGCTGGGTGGAGGTGAGTTGTCAGCTTCACGGTTCGCCCGTTTTAATCCCGGGGGATGAGTTCCCAGTCTCTATTGGATAAAAGGCTGGATGGATTCTAGAGGCGGTTTGCAAAACCTTCGACAGTAAATGACTTCTGTTCTCAACTTAACTCAGGTCCTTAGCTTGTCCAACCAGTAGCCTAGTCAGTCAAACCTACTGAGCTACCCAGTTCACTGTGCCTAATGCGAGTTGATAATGTTAAACCTTTAAACGCTAACATTAATGTGAATTATATTTAAAGCTGTCGCTCGTAACGCGCAGTAAACACATTCCTTCTCGGATGTAACAAGACAGGCCATGTACGTATATAGGCGCGTTCGCGTAACCATTGTTGCCGTGACAAGCAGTAAGTAGTACATATTCTGAGTGTGTGTCTATGGCCTGTCCGGCTATACCACGATCTTCCACATTATCTCATAAACAGCATGTTTTTCGGAAAAAAATTTACTCAACATAAAATGCGTGTTTTGAGTTTGTCTACAAATTTTTTCTAAAACATATCTCATTCTAAGAAGAATGAAGCGGCATTATCATAAATTTACACAGGGATATGTAAGTACCTGTTTTTCTTGTCAGATTTTAATAAATCATAATTTTACACTACAAATCTTCTAAAATACTCGAATACCAAATTTCATGAAAATCCGTCCAGTGGGAGCCGCATTGTTCAGTGTGGACGGACAGACAAGACAAAGCTAATAGTCGCTTTTCACAATTTTGCGAACGCGCCTTAAAACCAGTCAGTTAATGCTGTATAGGGAAATAATTGCTGTTTGTTCTGAGATCCACACAAAACACATAAATACACTGTGTGGGCAGAACGTAGAATTGTTAAATGTTAAACCTGGCGGTACATATAGTGACCACTGGGCTTTAGAGGGGATAGTTAAAGATCCAGTCCGTACCGCGCAGTAAACACACTCCGTCTCGGTTATAAAAACCGGCCAGTTAATGCTGTATAGGGAAATAATCGCTGTTTGTTCTGAGACCCACACAAAACACATAAATACACTGTGTGGGCAGAACGTAGAATTTGTGAATGTTAAACCTGGCGGTACGTACAGTAACCACTGGCCTTTAGAAGGTTAATGTTTCCCTATAGGCTAACTTCCCTTCAACCTCAACGATTCTTCCCCCCAATTTTTTCCTGAACATTTTAAAAATATAGCTTTGTCAGGAGTAATTGCGGTCAAGGAAGGTGACTGTGTGTTGCCCACATCAGGGTAAGAACCTGCTGGCAGTTCCAACTCATCTCCTACATTCAATTGCGAAAGGTTAACTGGCAGATGACGCAAATTACTGCACTGCCAAGTGCCTTGGTATCAGGGGAAATGTGGTTCATTCGCACAGTAACTGCGTCTGCTGCAGAACGACATTTCTTTACTCGGTTTTCCTGCTCCAATTTTTCCTACGTTTTCCTACATCGTATTTACTCGGTCCCTTCAGATAAGTTTACCCCCCAGGAAATATTCCTGGTACTCATTTCTGTTAGAGGCTATGTCAATGAAAAAATCCACTGACACCATCGGGAACAGAACCCGCGACCTTCCGGTTTGTAGTGCAGTGCCTCAACCAACTGCGCCACCGCGGCCCCATAAGAGTAACTTGGCAAATAACACGGGAGGGGGGGGGTCAAAACTGACAATGGGAATTAGGAACTTTATTTAACGAAGGAGTCAAGTTTGAAGGAGGGGAAAATTGGTCCCACAAAACGCACGTTTTTCATTTCCTTTTTTGTGTCTATTCTTATTTGCCATTATTAAATTCAGTAACCAAATAAATTATTCATAGGTTGAAAAAATATTGGGGTGCATTTGCCCCCCTTGCCTCCCCCCCCCGAATTACGTCTACGATCATAAACAATCAACAGGTTAGAGATTAATTTAAAATTAAGCACAGCATTGACAGCATTCCCTTAAATTAAGCACAGCATTGACAGCATTCCCTTAAATTAAGCACAGCATTGACAGCATTCCCTTGAGGTGTCGGTCCCTGTAGCCACTACCATAGACCATCTGTCGTTGATTTACAGTCAGGGACGAGAGAACTGTGTCTTCCGAAACGTCCAGACTACTTCAGTCTCCTATTCAGTGGCCACCGGGTTTTTTCCGGGAGGGTAAAACGGTCGGAGCGCGAAGCCCACTACTGAAACTAATGCCGAGTTTAAGAAACAGTGAAGCTACAATTCCATTTCCCCTATGCACCCTTAGGCGTACACAGGGCCACACTTGCCTTTAAAATTAAATACAGCGTTAAGAATGTTTTATATTTAATTTTAATGGCGAAACAGCGATAATAGTCACGGAATTACCTTTGCTAATTTTTCGCCCTTTGCTGACGGAAGTTGCGTGTTAGGAAAACTCTTGGGGTGTTTACGGCCTCTGGTGGAAACTGCGAAAAGCGACTATTGGCTTTGTCATGTCTGTCCGTCCGCATGGAACAGCTGAGTTCCCGCTGGGCGGACTTTCATGAAATTTGAAATTGGAGCATTTTTCGAAAATCTGTCGAGAAAATTCAAGTTTCATTAAAATCTGACAAGAATAACGGGTACTTTACATGAAGACGTGTGTACATTTATGATAATATCTCGCCGAATTCTTCTTAGAATGAGAAATGTTTCTGACTAAAGTTGTAGAGAAAATCAAAACACACATTTTATGGTCAACAACATTTTTCCGAAAATCGTGCCGTTTGCGACAGAATGTGCAAATGTATGGTAGAGCCAGACAGGCACAGATGACAATATAATACGGCGCATGCGCTTTGTGTGCTGGATAACTAAGGCTACAGACACACGCTCAGAATATGTAGTCCTTTTTTCCACGGTAACAATGATTACGCAAACGCTCCTTGTTCTTTCGTCATAGGTACATTGCGTATCTTGTTATAAATCAAATTTATAAGAGCTCATCCCTTGTGCCAGACAACAGCCTGCAGCAGCAGTAACATCTGTTTGAGTGTCTTGAACGATGAACTGAAGTCCCTCATGCGACCCGCGGACCGCGTGCTTCAAAACCTTCACTTAGATGGAATATTGGGCCCTCTAAGTGTCTCTAAATTCACAGAAGAACACGGCGCAGCTTCCAAGCCTCACGGGGACTCGAATTTGAGAGTCTATTTTATGGAAACTTGACAGCGCGCCGGCCGACTCAGTGGCCGCGCAGTCTAAGACGTAGGTCTGCGGCCGCGCGCTTGCTGGGATCGTGGGTTCGAATCCCATCGGGGGCATGGATGTTTGTCCCTTGCACAGTGTTTGTGTTGTCAGGTAGAGGTCTCTGTGACGCGCCGATCCCTCGTCCAGAGGAGTCCTACCGACTGTGGTGTGTGTCTGAGTGTGATCAAATGAAATCACAAAACCCCTCGACACCTGCTGTGAACAAGTAGGTAGAAGAAGGAAGGGCTAAGAAAGAAAGAAAGCGCGCAGTGTGTGTTTGGGGTCCATAATTATGAAACACCTTGTAAGTAATGAAAAGTTCGAATCAGGACCGGGAATGACTGTGTGCTTTTTGTGTATCTGTCGATAACAACAACGTGCTTGTAGAGGCGGCAAGACCACCTGAACGATTTCAATGGTACTCGGTAGAAGTACCCTTACACTGCATTTTGTTGAGTCACTTTGATGCTGCTTCTTTTTTTCGTAACTTCAAGGTAACACATGCGTGCCCGAGTAAAACATAGACAGCAGCAGTACCTACACATAAAATGTGTAAATGGAACGAATCTTTATTTGTTTCAACATTCTCGACCTTTTAGACGGTTATTTTTAGAGCGATCAGTTTCGGTACCACCGGGTAACAGCAAAGAAGGCAGGCAATGTAAGAGCAATGTAACATCGAGGCGCGTTCGCGTAACCATTTTTGCCGTGGAAAAAGCAATAAGCTTTACATATTCTGAGTGTGTATCTGTAGCGTTAGTTATCTAGCATGTAAAGCGCATGCGCCTTATTATATTGTCATGTGGCCTGTCTGGCTCTACGATATTTTTCCACATTATCTCATAAACGGCACTATTTTCGGAAAAAAGTTACTGAACATAAAATGTGTGTTTTGATTTTCTCTACAACTTTTGTCTAAAACATTTCTCATTCTAAGAAGAATTCGGCGAGATATTATCATAAATGTACATACGTCTTCATGTAAAGTACCCGTTATTCTTGTCAGATTTTAATGGAACTTGGATTTTCTCGACAGATTTTCGAAAAACACTTAAATATCGAATTTCCTGAATGTCAGTCCGGTGCGAGCCGTGTTGTTCCATGCGGACAGACAGACATGACGACGCTATTACTCGCTTTGCGAAATTTTGCTTACGCACCAAAAATGCATTAAGCATAATCACTGTCACTATGTTTGGCGAACAGAATTTGTAATGCAGTTTGCATACAGACGACGCATGCTACATGCATCTATTGCAAATTTTGGTGAACCATTGTAGCATTACATATTGACGACAGGCGAAGCCTCACACAAGCGCGATATTGTAAAATATTTGGTGTTTGGTTCCTGAAAACCAATTTCACATCCTAAAACATCAACTCGTCATAAAAATAAATGAAAAGAAAAGGAAACAAATTATACATATACAGGTGTATATACTCATACATACGTATATATGTGCGTGCCCATATACGGCTATTCATATCGAAAATTACCCAGAACTATAGTTGAAAATTCAGTCCGTACCGCACGGTAAACACACCCCGCCTACGTGACAAAAACAGGTTAATGCTCTGCAGGGAAATAAGCCTGTGCCGTGTCTCAGTACCGATCCCAGTGGCCGCACGGTCTAAGGCGTGGCTCTGCGGCCGTTCGCTTGCTGGGATTGCGGGTTCGAATCCTGCCAGGGGCATGGATGTGTGTGTTTTATAAGAACAATGGTGTGGAACTAAAGTGACATGAAGGAGTCAAATGATTTAAAAATGACTTCGTTGACGAAGGCGGAAGGGGGGGGTGAAAGTCGGTTAGTCGCCGGCCTCCCACAGCGGAGGCCTGGGTTCGATCCCAGGCCAGTGTATATGGGGCTTGTGGTGGACAAAGTGGCAATCAGACAGGTTTGTCTCCGAGTACTTCTCTTTCCTCTGTCAGCATCGTTACACAGGGTCGTGTGTATTCTTATTCGTCTTAATTTTACTCTTACAGAAGGACAAGCGGGCGAAACTCCAAAGGAATGTTCCGTCAGACTGGTCGAGCATTGGATAGAAAGTGCTTTCGCTTTGCTTTTTAAAAAAGAAATTTTTCTTCTGAGACCCATGTGTTCACAGAATGTAGAGTTTTTTTAATATTAAACCCCGTCTTACACAAAGTAATCACCGCGAAAATAACGTCATATTTGTTCAGAATATTTTGCGTCCTTTCGTATGCTGAATATATGGAGAGACGGCCGAACCTTCACCCTTAGCCTTCACCCCCATTGGTGCATTTTGTGCAAGAAATCGCAAGCGATGATACATCGTGCAGCTGCGGCATTCGGTCTCACCTCTGCCCTCAGTTAACATAACCTGCAAAACCTGCTTTAACCCTTTAAAGACGAAGCGTATCTGTTTTATATAAGGACTCAGTGCGTACCGCGCTGTAAACACTCTCCACTTCGGTTATAAAAACCAGTCTCTTAATGTTTTATAAGGCAGAAGTTGCTGTTTGTTCTGAGATCCGTACAAAACACATAAACGCAATGTGGGCACCACGTAGAATTGTTTAATGTTAAACCTGGTGGTACGTAAAGTTACCGCTAGGCTTTAAAAGGTTAACACTGAGGGGAACTCCCCAAGAAACATCTCAAAGGTTGATGCCCTCCGCACAAACATGGTGCAAACTCACAAGTTTGCTTTCACCAGTGCTGCGCGGTCTGGTGCAAACCTTGACAGAAAGTCCGCTGCAATCTCAGCCCCTCACTCCACCTTCAAAACTTCAGCATATTTGTTAAGTCCTTCGCTTACGTTCAGTGGGCCGGGATAGCTCAGTCTGTATAACGACTGGCTACGGGCTGGAGGGTCCGGGGATCGAATCCCAGTTGGGTGAGATTTTCTGCACCCGTCCGTACGGGACTGGGACCCACCCAGCCTCCTGTATTATGGGTACCGGGTGTCTCTCTGTAGGGAAAAGCAGACGGGGCGTGGCGTTGACCACATATCCCCATCTAGTAGTAAGAGTAGAGCTATATATACATGTACTCCCCCTCTGTGCTTTCAAGGCCTGTTCTATGGTGAACTTTATTACACGTTCAGCTCTTCAGTATATTTTAGCCTTCCGCTATACCTTCAACCCTTCGCACAGCCCCAACTTGCGCCATATAGTTGCAAGACACTATTCACACAATGTATTTGAATATATGTGTTTAATATTATTTTACCCTCTACGATCTGGTTTTCTAATTGGTCCATTTCGTTCAGTCTTCCTACTGAGACGCCTTATCTCCCTCATACGTGCTATATATTCTACCCATCTCATCCTCCCCAAACTGACCACTTGAGCAATATTTGGTGAAGCGTACTACTTGTGAAGTTCGTCATTGCTTGTGTTTCTGTAGTGTTCGCTGTGCTCCTTGTTTGAGAGACTGTTGTCTTCCTTAGAGTTCTGTTCTGACACGAATCAATCGTCTAATAAGCTGGCTAATTTTCTCCCAGTACTCCAGTTTCCCCTGTCAGTATCATTCCACCAATGCTCCATACTCATTCATTCATCTACCACCGACGCTGTATAATGTTTTTCTCCCAGCACTCCAGTTTCCCCTGTCAGTACCATTCCCCCAACCCTCCATACTCATATTTATCTACACATTGCTCTTATCAGACAGGCAGATAGGAAGTGCCTTGTAACGTTGCAGAAAGCAGTGCTCTTCCGTATATCATAGAGCACTGGATAGAAAAACCCTTTCAGTGCGTCTTTAACCTTTTAAAGCCTAGCGGTAACTTTACGTACCACCAGGTTTAACATTAAAAAATTCTACGTGGTGCTCACATTGCGTTTATATGTTTTGTACGGATCTCAGAACAAACAGCAACTTTTGCCGTATAAAACATTAACAGACTGGTTTTTATAGCCGAAGTGGAGAGTGTTTACAGCGCGGTACGCACTGAGTCCTTATATAAAACAGATATGCTCCGTCTTTAAAGGTTTAAATATTTCAGTAGTTCCGGCACACGACAGCTTTCCATAATAGCCTCCACGTCATCTAGCCACAGCTACCCCAATTCCCAGCCCTCGTGAAGCGGAATGGGCACACGCTACAGACGAAAGCCAACAATACTGTTCGCAGCTTTAACACGGCAGTCATGCTACATTCTTAGTACAGTCAACACAGTATCAGCGCCATTTGTAACAGTCTGCGTGTGCTTGCTGTTGGGCTGTGTTCCATTGCGTCAGAGAACACTCCGACACTGGGAGCTTCTCACTCCACTGCTGTTTGCGAACGTAACGGACACACTTAGCAGAAAGTGAGAGCTACCAAAGTGGCACTTGTTAGTCACCGGCAGACTGTGATCCCCCGTTGTACTATGAGGCCAGTAACCTGCCTGTGTTACGCCAACAGGGTCAAGTGTTACGACGGTGAACCACCGTCTTTAACGACAACCAGCTGCGTTGGTAGCCCGGTTATACTGCAATTAGTCTTGGGGAATCCTTTATTTTTAACCTACTTGTTCTACAGATTGCGACATAAAAACAGGCTTACAAGATCACCTTCCTGTGTGTGTGTGTGTGTGTGTGTGTGTGTGTGTGTGTTTGTGTGTGTGTGTGTTTGTGTTTGTGTTTTGTGTGTGTGTGTGTGTGTGTTTGTGTTTGTGTTTTTTGTGTGTGTGTGTGCGTGTGTGTGTGTGTCGGCCTTTCCACCTTGAAACCACTTGACTGCGTCTGCGGTCGCTCGATTGCTGGGATTGCGGGTTCGAATCCCAGTGAGGACATGGATCTCTGTTCTTGTGTTTGTTGTGTGTTGCCATGTAGAGGTCTCTACGTCGGGCTGAGCACTCGTCCAGAGGGGTCCTACCGGCTATGTGTGTGTATAATTTTGTGTGATCTAGAAACGTCAATTATCGGGCGGCCTAGGCCCTAGAACGGCTGTTGCTCCACAGAGAAAAATGTAGTGTATTCGGGGTAGTGGTTAGGCTACGGACTGGGCAATCCATGGTTCGATTCCCAGCACGGGAAATAGATTTTTTCTTCTCCAAAAATTTCCAGATTGGCTGTGGGGCCCAGACAGCCTCCTATTCAGCGGGTACCCGGTTTAGTTCTCGATGGTGCAAGAAGTTAACCACTCAGCTCCATTTAGTGGCAAGTAAAGAATCGCTGGAGCTATACCTCTACTCCCCAATATTTACCTTCATGTTGTGGACAGGGACACCTTCACGTGTGTTTAAAATGATCTCACATGTATACCGCATTTTCCACCTAAGACCAATTTTCCTGGAAAATATTCCCAAAATCATCCTGCGTCTTAACACTGGAAAGTCAAATTGTAACGAGGAGTTTGTCGACCCTTAACAATCATATGATTCGTTTTATCACTTACGTATATACACGATTCATTAACCTTTTAAAGCCCAGCGGTAACTTTACATACCACCAGGTTTAACATTAAAAAATTCTACGTGGTGCCCACATTGCGTTCATGTGTTCTGTACGGATCTCAGAACAAACAGCAACTTTTGCCTTATAAAACATTAAGAGATTGGTTTTTATAACCGAAGTGTAGAATGTTTACAGCGCGGTACGCACTGAGTCCTTATATAAAACAGATACGTTTCGTCTTTAAAGGTTTAAAGGTATATCGATCGGTTGTGAATCAAAGATCTTGCTATGGACTGACAGTTCTATTTAAACCCCAATCCCCTAGCGTGTAACTGCCATGTACCTTTCTTCCATCTGATAAATGCTTCGTATTAACGCAGTGGCTAGAAGAACCTCTGTCGCAGGAAACGTGTCAGAAATACACTAAACCACAAATTCAAACCACAAGTCAGAATTATAGCGTGGTTTAGCATTTCCAAAGAATGTTCATACAGATAACTGGCAGTTATAAATTAATGCGATTCTACAGAGTGTCTCTTCTCCCGACATACGGACCCTGCATCCCACCCACCTTCCTACTGAAAGGGTACCAGAAGCTCTTGTCGAGGAGGTAACGCAGTCCAGGCGCGAAGTTGGCCGGTCACCTCCCCCTAAAGTCGAGTTAAAGAATGTGTGGAGTAACAGCCCACTCCATGACGTTCATAGCGTGGTTCTTCAACCTTTCAAACCCAGTGGTCACTATATGTACCGCCAGGTTTAACATTCACACATTCTACGTTCTGCCCACACAGTGTATTTATGTGTTTTGTGTGGATCTCAGAACAAACAGCGATTATTTCCCTATACAGCATTAACTGACTGGTTTTTATAACCGAGACGGAGTGTGTTTACTGCGCGGTACGGACTGGATCTTTAACTATCCCCTCTAAAGCCCAGTGGTTACTTTATGTACCGCCAGGTTTAACATTCAACAATTCTACGTTCTGCCCACACAGTGTGTTTATGTGTTTTGTGTGGATCTCAGAACAAACAGCGATTATTTCCCTATACAGCACTAACTGGCTGGTTTTTATAACCGAGACGGAGTGTGTTTACTGCGCGCTACGGACTGAATCTTTACGTATAGTTCAGGTCATTTTCAGTCCACATTAATAATCACTGCCATAGCTCACGCGATTGGTTGTCAGCCTTTCACCGCGGAGGCCCGAGTTCGATCCCAGGTCTGTCCATGTAAGATTTTTGTTGGACGAAGTGACACTTGGACAAGATTTTCTCCGAGTACTTCGGTTTCCCCCTGTCACTATTATTCCACCGATGCTCCATACTCATCTTCATCTACGTGTTCTTACCAGAAGGAAAAACGGGCGAAGCCTGGGAACCTCCGTAAAAACAATGTTCTGTCAGAAATCGGGGAGCCTTGAAAGGGATTTGTGGTAACTGAAATACATTTCGTATCCACGTACACTGAAGGGCTGTAGAAGTGGCATCCGTTATGGTGTATGCTTGTGCTGTCGGCTCTGATAGCGCTGAAACTAGTGACAGTTCATAATTTTCATTGAGCCGTTTCCCTGAGCCTACCGCGTAAACTCCGTATGAAATGTAATGTCTGTTACTCAAGAGAATGCAGCCTCTTTTTAGTATGTGTTAACGTTTGTGCAAGGTAAAAGCCAGGTAACAGTGTGACAAAAGTCTTAGAGATGTAAAAGCTATTATCTGTGCCTATGACGGCGTGTTTGAATTGGGCACAGCAGTGTTGACAATGCAAGTCCCGTGGGATATTACGCTGTGTCGGCTGGCAAATTTACCAGGCGACAGCTATAAGTGCCGTCGAGACGTTGGTATCCCTGACGGTGACGCATGCCGTTACTGGAGTAAAACGCAATTGGCGCGGAAGAGTGTTATGACTGCCAAATGTTCGTTGTTTGGCTTTACTGCTGCGCACTGTAACCTTTTGCGAGTTATTTCGCTGTTTGTCATACGAGCTGCTCGAAGTGTAAATTAAATGTAAGTTCAGCTGTATCACAATATAACTTAGTTCGATATCATATCACTACGGCAGTTAGGCAAGCACAAATTCAATGTTTCTGATTTCTGTTGTGTGCATCAAGTTAAATTGCAATGACACTCGTGTTCGTCAGTTATTCAGCTTTCGCAGCTTTATATTGTGATATTCTTTATTGCATGCACAACCTATAGCATTCAATTGTAAGCAAGCTGATTGTTCTGTAATGCTGTCTTCTGTAGAAAATTGGTTCGTAAATAAAGCGAGATCAGGGTATGAAGTATGACTATTACAATTTAAAAAAACATTTCATGGTACAATAAGTGTGCGTCTAACGTAAAGTGTTACTCGCCAGTCCTTTCAGTTTTTAAATTTGGTGAATATTTCAGGAGATAAACATGCCTGCCCTCGAGGAAAGGTGCAGTTATAAATGTTTTAACAAAATAACATAAAAAGGGGATCATAGTCGTGTTTATAATTAAATGTAGCATTGCAACTGCTGATATAGTTTGGCTCAGAGGTGCTTTCTGAAGTGCCCAAGTTTCAGCACCATACAAAGCTGTGCTCTAAATGTAGCATTTTCCTCGTTTTTTCCTTAAAATGAAGTCTAGTTTACTGGT
Source organism: Coptotermes formosanus (assembly GCA_013340265.1). Taxonomy (NCBI): domain Eukaryota; kingdom Metazoa; phylum Arthropoda; class Insecta; order Blattodea; family Rhinotermitidae; genus Coptotermes; species Coptotermes formosanus. Next base: position 108,144 of record BLKM01000399.1, on the reverse strand, counting down.
GTAAAGAGTCTTCTTCTTGTTGAATGCTGCTATATTGTATTAAAATGTAAAAAGTCTTTGTATCCTGTCACATAATAGGGCATTTGGGAACTGAAATGGGTTCAGGAATGTTGAGGTGGGAAGGAACAAACAAACAAACAAACAAACTGGACTATTTGCTCATTCAATTCATGTAGCAGAGTTATGTTTGTAAAGGTCATACGTCCTCTGCTGCTAAAAGGTGTCTCTACCCTGAGCCTACCATGTCCCTCTCCCAAGCGAGATGAATCCAGTCCACACCCTCCCATCCTATGCATTTAAGATCAATTTTAATGTTATCTTTTCGCCTCTGGCTTTCCAACAAAAACCTCTATGTACTTTCTTTTCTTCTCCATCATGCTACAATCCCTTCCTTTCATATCCTCTTCGATTTAGTGACTCTGTTATTATTTGGCAACAAATATGAATTGTGAAGCTCCTCACTGTGCAGTTTTCATCAGTCTCCTGTTACACCTCTCCCTGTTAGGGTAAAATTGCTTCCTCAGTGCCTGGTGAACATCCTTAGCCTCTGTTCTGCGCTCGATGTGAGTCAAAAGCCAGCAGTAGACAAAATTGAGTTTCTGTGCACTGTAGGTCCTGTTAATAGTGACCTTGCAACAAGCCCAGAGAGGGGAACATGGGAAGAGCTGAAGAGACAAAAAGCTTGTGTTTTGTGTAATGTACCATGCACTTTGGTACTGCGTTCAGCACATTAAAATAGCCTTCATGCCTTTGTACAGACTAAGATGCTGCTGGTGAACATCATCACTCACATGCAGATTCGTTGGGTGTGTGATGTAGTTTGTGAAGTTAAACTGTTTTATAATGGACTGATGTAATGCAGAAGAACGTTCTGGTTTCGGATTGCTCACATGTTGTTACTTAATGAACTTTAGGTTCAGTGTATAAAGGATTTAAATATTTTTGCTTTTTCTCAATAAAATATAAAAAAGACAGGCAGTGTACTTATAACATTGAGGCGCATTCGCATAACCACTGTTGCTGTGGAACAACAATAAGTATTACATATTCTGAGTGCGTGTCTGCAGCCTTAGTTACCCAGCATGCAAAGCGCATGCGCCGTAGTGTCATCCATGGCCTGTCCGGCTGTACCAAATTTTTCCACATCATGAATGGCATGATTTTTGGGGGGCGAAAAAAAAAGTTACTGAACGTAAAATGTGTGCTTTGATTTTCTCTACAACTTTTGTGCAAAATATTTCTCATTCTAAGAAAAATTCAGGAAGATATTGTCGTAAATGTATGTAGGTCTTCATGTAAGCTACCCGATATTCTTGTCAGATTTTGATGAAACTTGAATTTTCTCAACAGATGTTAGAAAAATACTCAAATATCAAATTTTATTAAAATTCATCCTGCGGGAGCTGAGTTGTACCATACGGACGGACGGGCGGAGGGACAGACAGACACAACAAAGCTAATAGTTGCTTTTCACAATTTTGCGAATGCGCCTCAAGTGGGAACTCCAGTTTTAGTAGTGCATAATATTAATTTTATTACATCAATTTTTTCTCCCTGTCCACAGATTTGTTGTAGTTTTTCACTAAGAAAAATACCAATATGAGTCAGTCAGATGAGACAGACTGTGATATACCGGACCGGGAGACATGCCAGAAGTTGACAGAACAATTTGCTGAGTTAACAGGAACAGATGAGGCATGTGCTCAGTTCTATCTCCAAGACAGGAATTGGGACCTTGGTGTGAGTAACTTGAAATACAACATTTTGGTTGTACAGTAGCAGATATGATTATTTGTACCACATCAGACCCAGTGACACACAGTCAGCTGAACACTCACTCCTTAATACCTTCACATTTAATCACACATTTATGGATACGTCGCTTTTCATCCGTAACATCTACCAACATATTTACATATGACATCATGTGACTGCAACTTCTACGTACTTTGACTATGTCAAAATTGTCTACAATTGGAAGTTTTTAACTTAAGGACAAGTGCACATGTTTATATATTTTAAACATTTTTATCCAGTGTGGGTGATGTGTGTTTTTTTATATATATATGCTATTATTAGAACCATTGCTCCTGAAAATGTCAATGTGAACTCTCTAGTTTAAGACTGCTATTATAAACGATGTGGATGCCTGGTGTTCTTCACAGTGAGATCGTCCTATATTTTCTTTCTGTTGGCAGTCATTGTTTATCCACTGCATGTAGTGTATTAATGTTTTGTTCCCATTTACAGATATCATTAAATGCATTCTTTGACACAACTGAGAAGAAGGGAAGGAATATTCTGACGGATGATGGTGAAGGAGAGGGAGTCGGTAGTGCCGAGTGAGTGAATAGATACTATGACACACTGAATACATATGACGCATGTGCAACTGCAACCCATCTTAGGATGCTCAGAGGTGAAGGTATTGCAACAGTCAGGGTAAATCACCACAGGCATAGAGATTGGAGATGGTTTGATGCACAATTTGGCATACCCTGTCTGCAAATAATTCCTCGGTCTTCCGCCTAAACCACTGTAATACAGCCTCGTGCGTATGACCATCCAACATGTTTGTATTGCCTGTGAGGGCTTTTTTAATGATCCAAAGATGTGAAAATCACATGGTGATACATCTAAGCTGTGTGCAGGATGTCTTATCACCTGCCACTGCACAGTATTCAGTTGGTCCTGAACATGGGGATGGGCATTATCATGCAGCAGGATGATGCCCTCATTGAGTTCACCCCGACTTTGTTCTTGATTTTGATAGAACATTTTGAAGTTTTTGACAGTATAGCAGAATTAATTCCACAAAGTCTCCAGCTTCGGGCACAGGTAACATTAGCAAGCCTAGGCTGATGTCACAAGTCGGGAGAGTGCATGAAGTTGTGTGCGCGTACATCACCATGTTTCAGCAATGAGGGTGTTGGAGATGCCGGTATCTGTCTGTTTATGTAGTAGCTGCAATCATGTAACTGAAGCAGGAGTGTCATAAGTTTTGTTAGACTTGTGCTGAAGGCTGTCATGCAAAATGACAGGGGTTTTGTGGATGTGATTTGCCTGTAAGAGGTTCCGCAGGTCATCATGTGATTTTAAGTCCAGAAGCAGTGGTGCCTTGAGTGTCTGTCTGGTTCTCTTCGTACATATTCACCACATGGGGCACTATTTTTAAGTTACGCTGCAGTGTCGTCATACACCAGCTACTCATGCTGTGGGACCGTACTGTTCTACGCAAATGTCTGCCGTTGTTTTTACTGCAGCTGCACCATCCACATTGCCACATCAGCGCCAGTAATTGGTTTCAGTTGCATATTTGTCATAGAAGCTAGCAGGCAATAAGGGGTGGGCTGCATGCTATAAAATTTGTCGTGCCAGTGTAGTCTTTAGATTGTGTCATGCATCTTCACATAGGAGGCTGTGCTAACTGAAATCAAAGCAGTATAAACATCATATGTGGTGTGGAGGAAAAATAATTTTGAAACAGATGGGTTACATTATTACTAAATATCCGTTTTTATGAAGTATAGGTTTGGATCAACATGTGATATGTTAATTCATGGATAATGAGTGTAATTGAGTCAGTAACTACCCACCTGTTGATCTTGAAACACCATGCCGACAGCATTTGTATTCTACAGCTAAGACTGTTTGGAAGCCTTAGTTAGTTATTTGGTTGTTTACGCTATCTGTGTATTGGTGCGCAGCTGTTCTTTTCTTCTTCTCTGCCAGTACAACCTGAGTCATGCCTTGACCATCGCAGCTCAGCTGCTCCAGTGGTCCCTTTGCTTTTTGCAACCCTTGAACCCCAGGATTTGTGTTTCTTCCAACACTACATTGATATCAGTAAGTGGAACGTACTTATATTCCACTGTGGACTACCTCTGTATAGTACATTCCAGATTCCCAGTCGTATATCCTTGTGTTTGCTACATCGTCTGAACTGGTTCTGTCCAGATAACTTAGTTTGAGGTTTCTCAGTGTCAGTTGTTGTGTACTTGTTGTCGTTGTTGTCATCATCGTCATCGCTGCTGCTGTTGCTGTTGTTACCTCCTTTATGCAGGGTATTTACAACTATGATTTACTTTTACATCAGTACTTCCCGCAGTGTGTGCGCATTGCCCAATGTGGCTGTTTTCTGTAGTTCCTTATTATTATTATCATCATCATCATCATCATCCGAATTTCTCACTTCTCAGCTTTAGCTGGGAAATGTTCAGTTATCCTGGGATGTATCATCAACAGGAGTAGGCTTGGTGGCCTTATGTGTAATTTAGGAAATTTCTTACAATTGAACATGTGCCAAGAATTACCACTTTTTGCATTTGTATATATGTGTTTGGGTGCAGGTTAAGTCTCTTTAAACTTTGTGACAGTGACTTTGGAATTATTCCCGTAGCTGAAATTACTATTGGGACCACTTGTACTGAATCCTGCTTCCACATAACACATATTTTGTTAGCCAGTTCTTGGTATTTCTTTTGTTTTTGTGTTATTGTTGTGGCAAGATTTGTGTGTATTTGGAATAGCTATGTCTCCTAGAAAGGTATTTTTTGTTTTCTTGTTCATGAGAGTTATGTCAGGTCGGTTGAAAGGTATTGTTTTGTCCGTAATAATGCTGCGATTCCAGTACAGTTTGAAGTTGTCATTCTCCAGCACATTTGCTGGTTTGTACCTATAGTGTGGGCATTTGTCTTCAGTTAGTTCAGCTGCTTCTGCCAGTTTCTGGTGTATAACTTTCGCTACTTCATTATGTCTTCTTATGTACTTGGTAGGTGCTAGTTGTTCACATGCTGCAGTAATCTCATCGATGTTTGGCTGCTTCAAAATATATTTCTTGTAGTTTCTTGTTAGTATAACTTGGTCCTGTATTGCTATTAAAAAGCCCTCTGTTTCGGCAAACAGGGCTGCATTTGTCAGCCATTTGTTCGACGCTTCTGTGTCTACATGTTCTTGGCTAAGGTCATTATTATTATTATTTATCACCTGTATATACAGGGTGTTTACAATATGTGCCTGAAATCATGTGTCCAGGGTATATAGTGTTGCAGCCATTCTCTGCTTACAATTTACAGTACATGTAATGTTATTTCCAATGACAAACATTTTGTACTTTTACATCAGTACTTCCTGCAGTGTCAGCGCAGTGCCCAATGTGGTTGTTTTCTGTAGTTCATTATTATTAGTAGTAGTAGTAGTATTTATCACCTTTATATACAGGGTGTTTACAATATGTACCTGAAATCATGTGTCCAGAGTATACAGTGTTGCAGCCATTCTCTGCTTACAATTTACGGTACATGTAATGTTATTTCTGATGATAAACATTTTTTACTTTTACATCAGTACTGCTTGCAGTATGTGTGCAGTGCCGGATGTGGCTGTTGTGTGTAGTTCCTTGTTTTCGTGCTTTCCCAGTATGTTGGTCAGGTATTTTCTGAATGATTTTTGAGATGGTTCCAGCTGCACCTGTTATTAACGGTATCATGTCTGCTTTTACATTCCATGTGTGCTGTATTTATATTGTACTCATACTACCACCACCACCACTACCCCTACCATGGGGATGGGGTTGTCAGTCCCATCACTCAATCCCCAACCTGGAGGACCGGAATACCTCTCTGTGGCAACCCAGTTGAAACCTGTGGAGCACGGCTGGCCCCACCGGCAGGTAGGCTGCCAATGGCAGTTTTCAGTTCAAGTTCACTGACGCAGGCACCCTCATTGAGTTACCATTGAGGGGACAGGAATTTATTTACGAATTAATTTCGTGGCTGCAACTTGCTTTCTTCTGGGATATGGTGCCGTGTGGCGTGGCAGGTAGACATCAGTGTTTAGTGGGAATGTGCTGCCTTCATATTTAGGGTAGAATAGATTGTGTCTTGTGCATGGGAGTAGGATGTGACATTACGTCGAAGAAGTCAGCAGTCCTCATAGTTGTTGCGAGAACCTCTTCTGTCAAGAATGTTCTGTTATGGTTATTCAGTAGATGTAAGCCCCTGTGGGGGAACTCACGCAAGTATGTCATGTCTTGTATTTTATATATTTTTTTACCAAGCACAAGTATGATGAATGCAGTGGGTCTTGGCCAGGCTACAAGTGAGCCTCCTTCAAAGTTCAGTTTGATATCATGGAACCTCGATGGACTAGACGAACGCAACTTAAAACGAAGAACCAAGGCTGTGTGCAAAATTATCTACATGTGAGTATTTACTGTGCGTGTTTTATGTAATCACACAGATAGTGCTGTGTATGTATAAGGGTGAGGCAGATGTTGACTTCTTCTACAGTGTAATGGTTACACATCTTAAGCTGTGTTCCCACGCCTGGTATATTTGATAATATTTGTCACTTGTGGCTATGTACCACATCACGCAGATTGTGTGTGGGTATGTTGGCCACTTGACTGTTTCTGCACTGACTGTCGAATGTGACAAGTCAAACGAATTACCAGTGTTTGTGTACTTACCAAGTCAAAACTTGTTACATTCTGATGACTCATTTATACTTGACAAGCAGACAAATTACTTTTGTGTGAACAGTCAGTATCATTCAATATGTCAAGTGGCCAAATACACGAGCTATGGTAATGTGATGACAGTGACCAGGTAAACATTCGGCAAGTGTACCGAATGTTTGCTTGTATAAACCAGTTGTGTAACAAGTATGACATTCAGTTGTCAGCATTGGCTCCTTGTACTATGTAGTTATTGGGACATTTGTTAGATAGACCATTTGTGGGAACAGTGCTTTATGTGGTGGTCTCTGCATTATACATGTTTGTAAGGTGCTGCTGTAGGTGTAACGTTTTAGTGGTCATGATACTGACACATCGTCATTCAGAATGTGTTGTTAAAGTTTTCATATTTGTGTTAACAAACTAAGTAATGTTAAATGAAAAAGATGCCAAAACTGCTGACACGATAAGACATTCTGCATTGTTTTAGTGATAGTGCAGCACACACTTTGTCTTTGTGGCTGATAAAGTGAACAGTTGAAAACTAGAAATAGTCTAATGATATTTAAATTGTAATGGAAATATACAGTGGTAGGTAAATATGCAAGAGTCATTCAAATTTTCAGTATTATTCCAGTACTGATAAGTGAAATTGCATATTGTACAAATTATTTTGGATCAGTGAGTCATTTTGAAGGCAAGAGTAAGACTTAAGGCCTTTGTTAGAAATTATGAGAATTTTAAATTCTGTACTTAAACACAAAGTTAGCCATCTTAGTGCCAACTTCATTCTGTGTTGTCAGCTATTAATTGAACAACGGCATTGTTCTACCAGGCTACTTGTATACCGTGGCACTACCTGAGGCAGGAAACCATAGACTTATCTGTAGTCAAGCATGTGAAATAGCGTACAATGTATGGGAGTGCATGTCACAAGAGGCATTACAGGGAATAAAAGTGATGTACTGAGGTAGGAACGCAAAGTCATATTTTTAGACAGGGAAATGGCCACTGCAGGCATATTTGCTCACGCCATCTGCCTGTGTTACGAGCTCCGTTCCTTTTGTATGCCAGGCTGTCTGCAAGCTGCCTGCACGTATGGGTGCCATAAGATGCAGTCACACTGTACTAACACTTTACATTCAGCTGACCGGAGAACTCATAAAGCTGTACCGTTTGTTTCCAGGGTGTGTTTATTTAATATAGCAATTGTTTTGTGTGGTGACAGGGAGAAGCCAGATGTGGTATTTTTCCAAGAGATGGTGCCAGAAACGTTCTCCTATATTGAAGAGAAGCTGCCAGAATACATGTGCATTGCTGGTAACACAGATGGCTACTTTACTGGCGCACTGCTGCGAAAGTTTACTGTATATTATGATTCTCACAAGATCATAGAACATACTGGCTCACAGATGATGAGAAATCTCCTTGCTGTTGAGGTAACGATTACATATAAATTGACCTTTAATTTGTTCTATGCATAGACATCTACAAAGAGTGTTCAGTAAGTGAGGCTCCATACATCATAAAAAGTAAATGAGAAGTGACTAGAACATTAAGTGTAACTCATTTATCCCACTGGAGTATTATTTTTCATTATAACGCCCGAGCACGTTGGTACAGTGTCCCGTCTTGGCGTAAGTTTAAAAACTGTTTTTGTAGAAATTTGGGCTCTTGCATTCGTGACCATTCATGAATAGCCATTTCCACTTTGTTTATAAATGATATCTCGTTTACTTCTTATAACACGGGGAGTGTCCCTTGCCAAACACCACTTGTACAGTGGACTGTGCGGTGCAGTGGCCTTCACACCCGCTTTAACCCTTTAAAGACGAAGCGTATCTGTTTTATATAAGGACTCAGTGCGTACCGCGCTGTAAACACTCTCCACTTCGCTTATAAAAACCAGTGTCCTGATGTTTTATAAGGCAAAAGTTGCTGTTTGTTCTGAGATCCGTACAAAACACATAAACACGATGTGGGCACCATATAGAATTTTTTTAATGCTAAACCTGGTGGTACGTAACGTTACCGCTAGGCTTTAAAAGGTTAAATTGTGGAGGACTTGTATTGGATTTTTGAGAAGGAGAATGACAGTTCTGATCAGGGTGTTTTTGGCTTTTTCAGTTAATTCAAGAAAATTAGTGCAGATGTCACCGTCACATTACCCCTGCCACCCAATGCCCCACTCCTGCCCTCGGTTTGAAAACCAAAAAACCGACTGAACACATGAGCTTACTACTGTTAATGTTCCAGAACACTGAATTGTGTTCATTGTATTCATATTTGTATCAGATTATGATGGACTGTATAGCTTCGTTAGTAGTACTGATTCACGTATGTTACGGAATCAGATTTTTGCCTAGGGTTAGGAAGTATTCTCTCTGACCTCCTATTTCCCTTGTAGATTTGTTCTGATAGTTTGATTCAAATGTTAAACTTTATAGGCGTGAAGCTTTTTCTTCCACCAAGTGATGATGATTGGTTGTGCACTTTATAAGATGGGATTCTCCTTTCATTATTTGATTTTTAAATACCTGTGTTTGTGTACACGAATGCATGAAGGAAAGCATCGCTAGAAATTCTTTTCATATATTTAGACAACATAGAAATTTACTGCATTTCTGTAAGGACATGCTGCATAATCTCTGTTTTATTTTCCATAAAATGCTCTTTACATCATAATTTTATCACCCCCCTCCGCCCCAATAATATGTTTTTTGTAGAACCATGTGCTAAAATTTAAATACCCAATCTGGTGGAAAAAAGGTTTGTTTGTTTCTTTCTTTCTTTCTTTCTTTCTTTCTTTCTTTCTTTCTTTCTTTGTTTTTGTGCTTTCACAATGTGTTTGTATTGTATTAACAATAAATTTCATGCATTTTAATGCTATGTTATATTTTAATTACTGGTATTTCATAAGTTGTGGAAACAAATTAGTGGATTCTGATGTTTGTGATGGTGTTAGCAGTCTCAGTTAATCGTGAACATCAAACCGTTACATTTCTCTAAGAGATTTTAAAATGTTTATTGAATTAATGTAAAAGCAGCACACAAAATTATGTACATTTCAGGCCCATATTGGTCCATTGAGACTGCAGCTTGTAAACACACACTTGGAGAGCACTGCTGATCATGCCACTGAGCGAATAAAGCAATTGAAAGATTCGTTCAAAACTGTACAAGATTTCCCAGAGGACTACACGGTACTCCTGGCTGGTGACATGAATCTGCGGGACAAAGAGGTGAGGAGTGCACAGCCATCTATTGCTGATTCCTGTTCACTTTTTTTTATTATTTTTATATATATATAATTGTGTTTGGCATGGGGAGGCATGGACTGGATTGCTCTGGCACAGGATATGGACAGGTGTGGGCACTTGTGACTGTGGTAATGAATGATGGGGTTCCATAAAATGCAGGGAGTTTCTTGACTGCCAGAAGACCTTGTTAGCTTCTCAGGAAGGGCTTTGCTTCGTGAAGTTAGTTTGAAGTTAGTAATTGTGTTCCTTTTAATACATTTCTGCAGTGGCTGATGTTAACAGAAATTAAGAAGTCTAACTTGTAATACTTACAAGCCAGCAGTCTGTTTACATTATAAATCACACCCCTAAGTTAAAATCCTACTTCAGGAGCATAAATGGCAACCATTTTTACTGATTTTCAATTATGAATCCCCCCCCCCCCCCCCCACAAAATTACCCCTTTGGAAGCAGACCTTTTTTAAGTCAAAGATTGTCATTTCAAAATAAATAGCAGTAAATCTGAAATGAGACATACGCATGTCAGGGAGTGGAAGTGTAGGGTAAAGCAGCCAGAGTGTGAAGCTGTCCTGTTGCCTCCATGTAATGCAAAGTTCATGGCACAGCACACCTTTACCTTCTGCCTTCAGTCTAAGTGTGGCCTCCATTTGAGTGGTGTAGAGTATGTTATGTGCTTACAGAGTGTTTTCTGGGAGTTGAAGTCTCTTTGGATGTGACAGTGCGTTATCAGGTGAATATTTCCCCATGTTCACAAGGATCATGTTGCCTTCTGCTTCATGGTCCAGAAGTTAAAGGCACTACAATCCTTCAAAGTGGACAGGGCTTTGAAGTTCAGGGAACCAGAAGTCGTCGAGGTGTCAGGCACTACTGACCCAGTGACAGCGTCGTATCGTAGCAGAGTTGAGTTAGTAGCAGCAGTGCTGTGAGAACCAGACAGAGTGCAAGTATTTTCTGGGTGTGAATTCCAGTACATGAGGCTGAAGTGGCATACTTCTCCAAGACTTACAAGAATTTTATTTGCATTAGCAAGTCTGAATTACATGGGTTTGAGTTACTTGGATCTGTAGACCCACGGATAAATTAACACTCTTTTTATTAAATAGGTTAGGCACTTCGACTTGTACACTCATTAGTACCACATACACAGTGTTTATATACTGTATGGCATTACATTGCATCTTATTGTACGTCTGTGATATATGTGTAACTTGCATTATGTTGGAATTGCTTTGTGTACAATTTTTGTGATTTTACACTACTATTTTTAGCTTTAACTATTCGTTGAAATGTGCACATATGTAAAAAAAAAGTATCATATTTGAGCCTTGCTGGACGTACTCAGCGTTGAACTCACGCGTGAAGCTTCCGAATGACTTAACTATGCAAGGTGGGGACATCGTATTTATACACGGAAGCAACAGGTCAGTGAAATTCCTCAAATGACTGCACAAACATGTGACCTACAAAATATTTGGTATTCCCATCATATGACTGTATGAAATTGGTAAGTAGCATGTATCTAGAAGGAATGCGCCACTTGTGTCGTAAAGGGTTCAGGGACCATGAAGAATGCAAATGCGTTTAAGTAGTAGTGATGTGCAGGCAAGGCCTGGTGTGTAACGGCTGGATTAACAAGATGGCAAGCCAACAGGGAGGTGTGTGAGGGTCTTGAAATGGGCCATAATAGGATGTGCTGGGAAGGGGGGGGCAGTGGCTGATCAGTGACCAGTGATGCATGGTGGGGAGCTGGTGGGTTCAGAACAGAAGAATGGGGAAAAGAGAGATGAAAAGGGGTGATACACAGCGCAGAAAGCAGTTGCAATCACCAGACCGAGCACATCAGGGTGGCGGGTACTGTTAATTGCTATACAGTGCCAGTGTTGTCATCTGCATGGTAGGCAACTTGGCAACAGAGCCGTTCTCTGTATGATGTAAGGTCCCCAATTACACCATTATGAAAACTGAAAACTTGAGTTTCCATCAGTTTTAGTTTCTCAGTATGTCCCTTAATTTTTGAAACCTAACATTTTCTGTGAACAGAAAGTTCTGATAACTGTATTTCACAGCATTTTCAGAGCACTAAGACAGTGTCATCCTTATTTTACAGCTTGGGCTTGCAGGAGGCATTCCACCTGGCATTGAAGACTTATGGATCTCGTGTGGTTCACGCAAAGAATGCCAGTACACATGGGATATGATACGGAACTGTAACAAGGAAATGCCTGGCAAATTCAAGCCTCGGTGTCGGTTTGACCGGGCATATATACGACATTCACATCCTAAAAGAGCTTCTCCGGTTCATTTTGGTTTGGTCGGTATTGAGAAGGTGACCAACACACAGTGTTTCCCAAGTGATCACTGGGGCTTACATATACATTTCAAGATAGAGAAGCCATAATACTTGAGGTAAATATTGTGATGCGCCATTAATTCTCTTACATGTAAATAGCAGCTCAGGCATAATTAGGTTCAGGCATTCAGTCATGTCCACGTGGTGCAATAGTCCGTGAATTTGAAAGTTTTTACCAATCTGGTAACACAAAAGTGATAAAGACCGAAATGTTTTCCTTTGAAGTCACAAAGCCAGCACAACAGTGCTGACTGACAAGGGAGTGCGTGATCGAGTCCTCAGACTCGTTTTAAAGTTGCTGAGAATGACCGAGCAGTGTGACCCCATGTTGAAAAATTTCAAAGAAAGTTTAGAAAAGAGGTGTTTATGTTTTGTGGCATTAACAGTGCAGTTGCAGCTTATAAAATGCTGTAGAGGGGTTAAGTTGACATGCGAGACATTGCTGGTTTGAGCATGATTATTTTCTTTAATTTGTTGGTTTTATTTTACTTTATTATTTTATGTTATAATTCTTACAGTTCTTCTGTTTTGCTGTACATTATTTTATTTCTGATGTGCTGTAAATATACATCCTTTTCTCTTGGATATAATATTTGTAGCGGGTAATTCATTGTTCAAAATTTGCAGCTTGGTTTTCTTAATGCTATTATTGTTTCACCTTCTAAAGGAAAATCACAGTGAATGGTTTTATTATTGTAGTTCCAACATGTGATGTATGCCTGTGTCCAAAGTATAGGTTTTTCTGTTTGCATGTTCATATTAATTTGCATGGGAATTGTGATACGCTGTTTGCTCCATAACGTCTTAGAGAGTTCATGTGAGACAACAGATCTTACTTGTGCAAGAAGTTGAGTGCGTAAGTATTTTGAGACACCTTCCACGATGTGTGGTACACTTCAGAGCTGAGAAATGAAGGATCATTCTTCCAGAATTTCAGTGATGCATGCTTATTGTCAGTGTCGTAACATTACCTTCTTCAAATGTGCACAGGGCAGTTCACGTTATGTTTCGTGTCCTCTCATGGTAGGTATCATCTTCATTATTACACGCCTGCACAGACAATAGCTGATGAATCAAGAATTTAACTGGCATTAAAAAACAGTTTGCAAACAGTAGTAACTGTGTGAGTTTTTGGGGTTGTCACAGTGGTGTGGCTGAGGTTTCTGTTCTTCTGGGATATGACATTGCATCAACGAGTAATCAGTTCCTGACATTGGATATGACATTGCGTCAATGAGTAATCAGTTCCTGACATTTGAAAGGTGCCACTACCCACGGACACAGCGTGATATCCTTGAAACGTGGAATCCTCAGTAATATATACATTCTTTCAGAACCGTTGCCCTACCTTTCACACAGTCAGAGAGAGACCAGACTATTACACAACAACATTACATTTGTGTATGTAAATATGAATTTTGTCATTTTTAGGCAGTTCATGTCTGTTGTGTTTTTGAATAATCAGAGGTATATAAGAAATCAGTCAAACACAACCATATATTTAGTTCAAGTCAGTTACATGTTTCAACTATATGTGGTCAACACCAGGCTGGCCACAAGAGAGAAAATAGGTACACAGTTGCGTTTAGGCTTGAGATCTCAGTGCTTTGTATATGTATTGTATAAAATATATACATAGCAAGTTGGATAGCCTTAGGAACGAAGATTGTAAAAGTTTTAAAAGTTTTTTGAAAGTTCTAAAAAATAACGTAAAAAATACAATAAAATTTTTATTTTAGGTATTAAAATGTTTAAAATGTTTTAAACATCTTAACACCTAAATACACGTGTATGATATGAAAAATTATAAAATACGACGTATAATGCAAGTGCTGAACACAAGATGCAAACCTGCAACCTTTTGGCTACACGTCACCTTGAGCCACAGGCCATCGTGACTTAACCCTTTAAAAACAAAACATGTCTTATTTTATATAAGGACTCAGCGCGTACCATGCAGGAAACACATTCTGTCTCAGTTATAAAAACCAATCTGTTAATGTTGCCTAAGCCAAAAATCACTGTTTGTTCTGAGAGCCATACAAAACACTTAAACTCAATGCCAGAAACACTTAGAGTTGTTGAATGTTAAACCTGGTGGCAAGTAAAATAACTGCTAGGCTTTAAAAGGTTAAGGCATTCAGTGAAGTGTTGACAGTGGTAAGAAATAAAACCATGTCTTAGTGTACTGTGCAGTGGCTGAATATGGGGTCATACTGCTTGGTCATTGTGCTTGTGTTGGGAGTCCTCTATCATCACAAAGTTTAAATGAATGGGAGGGGATCTGATCATGCACTTCCATTGTGAGAATTTTTTAATTTAATTATCTGAATACTTGAAAGGTGGGATGAACCGATTTTTTAAAATATTATGCCTTTATTTCATTCTTGGTATTTAAATTACTAAAAATTTTCAAATTCAAGGGCTCTTATATAATAGAGGTGAGACTGAATGCTGGAATCTCAATTGCCCAGAGACCAAAAATATAAACATGTAAAATTACACAAATTTTAAATACAGCCTGCGCTGCTGTTCAAACATAAGACCGTGATTCCTCAATGCAAATACTCAGTTGATTCAGCAGTAAAATGTCTGTGTTGTTGTGACTGAGATTTATGAGTTCAATCTTTTGAATATGTGGACAGGGGAGTGAACCAATTAAAAAGTAAACTTATTTCTACTTTCACTGAATTATAAGAAAGTTACCATATACCATTTTAAAGTAACTGTCTTCTTCTTGGGATTACACATACCTTAGGAACCTCAGACGAAGAGTGAACAACAGTCTTCTTCAGTTGCCAGTGTTTGCCACTGTGTGCTAGTAACAGTTCCAGTATGGGCCACTCTTTTAGTCTGTCCAGTTCTGAATGCTGAAAAACACGAGAAAGAACTTGCGGAAGGTGTGCTGTGAAGTCATATTTACTGGGAAGGTGTGCTGGAGAAAGATGTTGCAAGAGATCTGAGATATCCTCATCACAAATTTAATGTGTTCCATGTCCGTGCACTATATTATACAAAAAAAATTAATCACCAACATATGCACAAAGAGTTTTTTCATCAATTGTAACACACTCCTACATGTTTTGACCCTGCTGGGTCATCTTCAGGGAGAAACTTTCCGTTGTCGTTACACTAGGTTGCACTATACAGTGACGACAACAGAAAGTTTCTCCCTGAAGATGACCCAGCAGGGTCGAAACATGTAGCAGTGTGTTACAATTGATGAAAAAACTCTTTGTGCATTTGTTGGTGATTAATGTTTTTTGTATCCTCATCAGTTTGGTTCTGCATTCAGGTCCAAACAGGATGTGATCTTGTGTCAATGGGTTAGAGTTTCTCAATGTTTTGAAGGAGCATAGTGCATTTATTTTCAAGGTTTGAGGAGTACAACAATCTTCTTGGACCCCTCAGCCCCTGAAAATGCACTAGAAAAGCCCTCGAAACATCCATAAACTCTAACCCAGTGACACAGTATCACAGCTCAGCAGACATGAGTCCCTGTGTTTGTTTAATATTTTTGCTTCAGTGTATCCATGTTTGTCCTTAGAGGTGACATGCAAATTAACTTCATGTACACAGTGCCATATGCCATATGTTAAAACTTAATGTGATGCCTCGTTAGAGAATAAATATTTTCTAAGTTCTTTGTATTGGAAACAAATCTCTTTGATCATGCTAATATTAAGACAACTTGTTTATAGAATTGATTAGTTTGTGGATTGTTATTAGTTACAAATAAGAACTGAACATAGAACAATAAATGGGCAAGTCATCTGTGTTGTCACAGTGTATGGATTTGACCTTGAGGTCAGTATATTTACTGAATGCTGGTACACTGTGATTTTATGTGCTGGGCCAGTACAGTTTTCCATTAGAATCGAATTACTTCCAAGGGCCACCACTGCATTTCAGTGTGCTGTTACCTTCATTCCAATCTGTTGCCAGTGTGAACAGTGAATATCTGAGGGATGCTCAGTAGGTTACGTTCCCCAGGTCATAAAAATTAACCTTTTAAAGCCTAGCAGTAACTTTACGTACCACCAGGTTTAACATTAAAAAATTCTACGTGGTGCCCACGTTGCGTTTATATGTTTTTTACGGATCTCAGAACAAACAGCAACTTTTGCCTTATAAAACATTAAGAGGCTGGTTTTTATAACCGAAGTGGAGAGTGTTTACAGCATGGTACGCACTGAGTCATTATATAAAACAGATACGCTTCATCTTTAAAGGGTTAAACAAGACGTCATTGCAGTGTTTCGTGTAGCTCTTTTATTACACTGAGACATCATTATTTTTCAACGTAATTCCCAAGGACATGGGTAACATTTGTGTTACCGTGGCATGAGTTTCATTGTAGTATAAGTAAGGCCTTTGCATTTCCAACTGCAGGGGAACCCAGTTATAATGACATTAGTTTGTACAACACCTCACCTGTAAGGTCAGATATTCTGTGATATGAATTAATTCATCACTGCCAAGCAAAATATCATGCTCCCGAGTTATAACAACACAAAATATTCCGTCCCTTTTATGACATTACAGCCAAGTTCGACTCTATTTATGAACAGCCGCTTCCACTTCATCATTTTTGTGGAACATGCCAACACTGGAAAAATGCATCAGTGTGCTTGCGGATTATGCTGAGAAACGATCCTTCAGTAATTACTTCTCATTTAATTTTTCTGACCTAAGGAACCTTGCTTATTGAATGTCTTGCATACACACAAACACATACAGTCATTCCGTAAAGATAAACAGTCATTGGAAAGACAGATGGGCCACATGGAGGCAGGCCTGCAACCTCCGGTTAGACTTGTCTGCTGACAGGTGTCTGCAGATTTGTGATAAGAAACTGAAACTTGCTTTTAACAGAGTTTCATGTGGTGATTAAATTTATTAAGTAAAGTGTCAAGTACTGGGTGCTGGGGAGCTGAGGTGTCATGCTTAAATTTTAGAGCGAATTTAACTTCATATTCATGTCCTGTCAACAGAATGTAGGAAAAAATTGAGCATAAAAATAGGTAATAATAAATTCTCTGAAAAAGGGAAAAATTCGGGATGTTTGGGACCGACACTAACAAATCAAAATTGTATGCATCAGAAAATTAAGAGTACAGTAAATGCAAGAAATGCTTGCTATTGTTTGATCCAGGATATTTTGTCTTTACAGTTCTAATACAGAAATATAAATATTAAACTTGTTTCCTGTGGGTGTGGACCTTGATCTTTCACATTAAGGGATGAACAAACGGCAGTTGCAGTCCTCACAGGACATGCTGCTGTGAGGAGGCACCTCTATATTATGGGCCTGTTTGATGGGGATCCAACCTGCAGATTTTGCAGGCTGGAGACTGAAACAGTGCAACATATTATTTGCTAGTGCGAGGTGTTGGCTCGCCAGCGCTATAATGTCTTTGGGAAGCTGCTTGCTGAACCAAAAGATATAAGCACAGCTTCAGTAAGGGACCTTTGCCTCTTTATAAGAGGCACAGGGTTATTGAATCTGTGCTGAATGGAGTGTTTAGGGCTGCACAATAAGCCTAAGGCTGAGGTGGATCCAGGGCATCTGCTGACGGGCCCTACAGAAGGAGGAGGAGGGAAGAACATAGGCTGAGGGTGTTCAGGAATAGGGTTTTGAGGAGGAAATTTGGACCTGAGGAGGAGAAAGTAACAGGAGGTCGGAGAAAACTGCGTAATGAGAAGCTTTGTGATTTCTGCTCACCAGGTGATCAAATCAAGGAGGATGAGATGGGTGGGCCATGTGGCAAACATGGGGGAAAACAGAAGCAAATACTGGGTTTTTGTGAGGGAATCTGAAGGAAAGAGACCCCTGGTAAGACCTAAACATAGATCAGAGGATCGCAGTACAATGGTTCTTAAAGAAATAGAATGGAAGGATGTGGACTGGATTAATCTGGTCCAGAACAGGGACTCTTTTGAACACAGTAATGAACTTTGAGTTCTGTAAAACATGGGGGGTTTCTACACTAGGAAAGGAGCTACTAAGTTCCCAAGGACTGTGCTTTGTGGAGTTATTTAGTTATCTGTGCAAATCTGCACAGGAAATAAGAAATGCTACATTTTTTAGTCTCTGAAATTCTGTGAACAGTCTGCCTCATGGCTGTATTACTGAGTGAAATGTTTATACAGCTTGTAACATATCATTTTATGTCACTTGAACACAGAAACATGTAACATAGCACGGAAGTACTGATTAATCATGAGCTGGCAGTGCATTGGCAGTGTAAATTATTATTTTGCCTTATGAAGGCTAAACATAAGGAACATGGGATAAGATTTTCTTTATCAGCAAGTCTTTTCTAAGACTCATCATGCATTAAATCCTGAAAGCTTATCCATAGTAATATCAGTTCTATGAAGTATAGTACATACATTAATTGTAACATAACATAACATCTTATATTATTTACATGTTAGTCACTCTCATCATGGAGAGTTCAGTTACAAACCAAACTCAGACACACGGCAAGCTTAACAGCCATGTATGACTACCACACATTACAGTAGGTGATGGAACTTACCAACTTCAACTCCCACACTTGCTTGATTTCACAGGAACTGAAGTACCAGGCAACCATATTGGAAATATCAAACAACAGTTTTCATACGATTTCTCCTGTACATAAGTTTCCGCAATGAAAATCCTCTGTATTAACCTTTTAAAGCCTAGCGGTAACTTTACATACCACCAGGTTTAACATTAAAAAATTTTACATGGTACCCACATTGCGTTTATGTGTTTTGTACGGGTCTGAGAACAAAGAGCAACTTCTGCCTTATAAAACATCAAGAGATTGGTTTTTATAATGGAAGTGGAGAGTGTTTACAGCGCGGTACGCACTGAGTCCTTATATAAAACAGATACACTCTGTCTTTAAAGGGTTAAACTGTACTGCATACTCACAAGCAGAACAAATTTACATTATACTGTACTTCGCATGTTGTGTCACACAGCAGACTAAACTGGCCGGTGTGACTAATGTGATTCAGTGTAACCATATGAGTAATAACAGTACTGGTGAGTCATGCAGCTGCCATTAAACTTGCCTTGCAGTATCGCCAATTTATAGACAAACTTCAAACAGTATTTAATAGTCTGTTCGCCAGGAGTCAAGCATGGCTGAGAATTGAAGGTGGTCATTCCCAGCACCTACTCTAACATGTGTTGTGTTGTGTTACACATACTGTATTAGGAAATGTGACCCTTGAGCTTGCCGTGCCTCTGAGTTTAGTTTTAATTTGACGTCAGTGTAGTTTGTAATAGGTAGACAGTACTGATGCTTCTTCAAAGCAAGCTTTATCAAAATATTTAAAGATGAGTAAAAGATAGTTGTGTTATCTGAGGTCTGTATTTCTGGGATGAGGTGGCATGTCAGCGGGTGACTGGTGCCTGACATTTTAAGGTGACGTAGTGGTCTCAAAACATGGGGCACCTATCACCTAGTGACATGCTGTACCCCAGAAGAAGGGAGACTCAACTTCATGGGTGCAAAAGCTTCAAATGTCATACAGTTGAAGTATCTATGACATCTGCCATCATATGCTTACAATTTAAAGTATTTCTCCAAATATTTTTGTAATAACTTACTTTAAAGTGAAGCAGTGGATTCTAAGGAGTCTGTTATTCATTCTCAAGTTGCAGATTTTAAATTGTCTCTCTGCTGTTCATAAAAAGTATTTTGATACACTCATTTAAAATACTTTCAATAAACGTAATTTCAACCTCAGCTTTCTGTCAGACACAGAGAGCAAGCCGATGTAACCATGCAGAATGAGTGTTGGTGTTGATCAGACAAAATATTTCAGGTTTACACATCGGTGCTGAGTCATGCTGGAGGCCTAATTACAATGTATCATTTCCAAGTGAAAGCGTATATGCGTTTCACAGTTGCTCATCAATAAATATATTTGTTACAAAACGTACAAAAATTCAAACTAAGAAAAAGGGACTAATTCAGTTCAGTTTAAAGTTATCCTTTTGTTGACACTTAATGCACTTCTTCGGACAGTCCCTTTGTTTAAAAGTTCCTTTTAACCATTGTTACGAGTGAGACGGGCACCACGAGTGTACTGTTCACGTGGGATGTCAGCTGGTTGTATGCGTTCGCCCGTGCCAGCGATATTCAGACGGCTTTCTCGCCTTCGTCTTATGCAGACTGTGCAGCGACTTATCCGTGTTTCAAGACTTCCAGCTTTAAGTGTCTGTTGACGCGGTCTGCGGAACATGTCTCGATCTTCAATCGTAGCTAGCCAGTAGGAATAAGCTGTCGTGAAGTAGTTACAGCGTCCCATGCCATGGCACTCTATGAAAGGCGTGGCTCGGAAGTTTTCAAGACATGAACCTGGAGAAACCAGAGACTGACCGCTGCCCTCAGCTCCTGCATCAGTATGCTGCAACAGAGGATTTAATACATCTGCGTGTCTGCTTGGCAGTTTTATCCTTCATAAAAATATTAATGTTCTCAGGATTCTGATTTTATTTACCTGAGAGTGAACATTCGTCTCTGATATCGAGGGAAGAACAGAGGCAGAGGGTGCTGGAGAACAGGGTGAAGAGGAACATATCTGGGCTTGAGAGGGAGGAGGTACCAGGAGACTGAAGAAAACTGCATAATGAGGAGCGTCGTGATTTGTACTCGCCAAATGTTATATGGATGATCAAGTTAAGGAGGATGAGGTGGGTGGGGTATGAGACATGTATGGGAGAGAAGGGAAAGGCACACAGTGTTTTGGTGAGAAAACCTTAAGGAAAGAGACCGCTTGGAATATCTAGGCATCATCTGGAGGTAATGTTAAAATGGATCTTCCGAAAAAAACGACAAAGGGGCATCGGCTGGAGCAACCTGGCTCAGGATAGTGACAAGTAGCAGGCTGTTGCAAACATGGTAATGAACCTTCAGGTTCCATAAAATGCAGCAAATTTTTAAAATACGTGAGGAATTATTAATTTCTCAAGAATGGCTCTGCTCCATGAAGTTGGTTGGTTAGTTCTTAGTTGTTTTTCACCATGTTTCCTTGTAACATTACTTAACCCTTTAAAGATATTTGTGGATTTATGTTCCTCCCTCTCAGATCATATTTGGCACCAAAATAACTGATACAGTTGTGCTTCTGGCCATACTGATCTTCTGTATTTTCAGGGTGATAAAGGCTTCTGTATAACACACTGAAGAAATACCACTGTGTTCTACAATTAACAGCACTATGATGCTTCTGTGTGGGAAAAGAGACATAACAAAGTCTGTACATGTGAGATTTCTCAGACCTTGAAGTAACTGTACAAGACAGAGTACCAAATGAAGAAGTAACTGGTCCACTGCAGACTAGGATGTATTAGAGAAGTAAAGACACATAACTTAAATTTTAAGCAAGGAACAAATAGGACACTAAGCAGGAAACTAGCAAAATAGCATTAGGACATGGAAAAACCCATGATTAGATAGCCAGATCCATTTTAAGACATCAATAACCAGAAGATACGATGCTTTGGGTGACGTACCCTCCCACCCCAGCCCAGAAGTATGTTTTAACCTTTTAAAGCCTAGCAGTAACTTTACGTACCACCGGTTTAACATTAAAAAATTCTACGTGGTGCCCACACTGCGTTTATGTGTTTTGTACAGATCTCAGAACAAACAGCAACTTTTGCCTTATAAAACATTAAGAGACTGGTTTTTATAACCGAAGCAGTGTTTACAGCGCGGTATGCACTGAGTCCTTATATAAAACAGATACGCTGCGTCTTTAGAGGGTTAACTTGCATCATTCTCATTAAAAAGTCACCCCATGATATGCCTATGCAGAAGAAAGGGTAGGGGCATGTATAGCTCCACCCTATTCACAACGCAGCACTACGAGGAGATGGGTCGTCACCTCCGCGCTCTGGCAGCTTTACCTACGGGAAAGATCCAGTACCCATTGTACAGGAGGCTTGGTGGGTCTCAGGGCCCCATTGCCCCTCATAGTGAAGAGAAATAAGAAGAGAAACATTGCACCTTATGCATCTATAGCACGTGTACAAAAGCATAACTACTAGGTAGTTCTAAAATACAATAAGAGGCGACAACAGTGATCTAGAAAATTTGCATATGAAATTATAAAGTAGCATAACATGCCAAATACAGATGGCTGCTGAAGTACGCTGCCCTACGCAGTCCATCAACAAGTAACACTCATTTCTAGAATTGGGAGGGCACAGAAGAGGAGGAGGAGGATGAGAAGGAGAAGCTAAACAGTAGTGCTGCCTTACCATGAGAAAACTGAAGCCCCTCCAGAGCGGCTCCCACCCATCTGGGCAATCGGGCAGTTGTACCGACTGACTGTGAACTGTGATCACCCGTGTGGAAGCTTCACATACTGTACACCTGTTCACAACAAGCAGCAGGTCATTAAGTACCGCATAAAACATGATCAATATGCGTTTCATAAGCTGAAATTATTATGTTGTGTGATTTGAATTCATGTGGCAGTGTTACTGAATATCCAAGTCTTCTGGGTTCTTATGCCACTTTGACTGGTAAATACAGACCAGTTGAAGTGTCTGTGATTAAGTGGGACTGATAGAACTGCCAGAAACATTGGAATGACAAATATCAGAACTACTTAAACTGATTGATGTTGACGTCCATTTCAAATTGCTGCATCTAATTAACACTGTTAAAGTCAGAAAGAATAAGGAAATTATGAAGAATGTGTGTAGAAGGGAACCATATTTACTCACTTGTAAGGCGACAATTTTTAAATTTTTTATAGTCTGAAAATTACAATCAGTTTAGACAATCATTCACAGTAGGTTTACGTAGCGGGTAATATTATCTACCAACTGAGCATTTATGGCATATTCTACTGTGTGACAGCATTGTGCATATATTCTATAGATCTTACAAATGCAGCTAAACATAGCTGAATTTTAAGCCACACAACTGGTAGCAGAATCCTCATACATAATTAATGATAAGTAATACTGCATGCAACATCGTTATGCCAAGATTGAGGCACAGCTCAGTTTCAGCTGCAGTTCTGCATTTCAGAACATGTGTGGCTGGATTGGTAGTTTTTGGGTTGGCAATGATGAATGTTGAAGCACTAAAAAGTCCAATTTTCCAGTTTTTGGCCCCCCCCCGCCCAAGTTATAATTGGGTTGACTTACATTCACTGCTGTCTTATAATCCAGTAAACACTGTAACTGAAAATAACTCTCACAGTGCTTTGTTGCATCACAGCATGTTTTACCTTGATATGTACGGCCTCATGTCCTTTGCTCCAATTGGTGTCATCATTGCAGGCATAGGGTACTCAGTACTCAGCCAGTAACTGTAGTCATTTCTGCTTGAGTAGTCACACACATTGTTGATATTGCAGAACATAAAAGGCATCGTGGAAAACCGTTGTAAACAGCTTCCAGGAGCACCTGCAATGCAATCACATCAAGATACATCACAGATTTAGTCCTAAAACACTAAAAGACTATTATGTGTGGATGAAGTTAGGTCAGTCTCTTGTGCTGACTGTATCCACCAGACGAAATGTGTTATTAAGATGGGCTGTGTACGTATAACGCAACATTGAGGCGCGTTCGCATAACCATTGTTGCCACGCAAAAGCAATAAGTATTACACACTCTGAATGTGTGTCCGTACCTTTAGTTACCCAGCATGCACCGTATTATATTGTCATCTGTGGCCTGACTGGCTGTACCGTGTTCTTCCACGTTATGACATAAATGGCAGGATTTTTGGGAAAAGTTATTGAAGATAAAATATGTGTTTTGATTTTCTTGACATTTGTCTGAAATATTTCTCATTCTAAGAAGAATTCAGTGTGATATTATCATAAATGTACATAGGTCTTCATGCAAAGTACCCGTTCTTCTTGTCAGATTTTAACCTTTTAACAACTAGCTGTAACTTTACCTACCACCAGGTTTAACATTAAAAAATTCTACATGGTGCCCACATTGCGTTTATGTGTTTTGTACGGATTTCAGAACAAACAGCAACTTTTACCTTATAAAACATCAAAAGACTGGTTTTTATAACCGAAGTGGAGAGTGTTTACAGCGTGGTACGCACTGAGTCCTTATATAAAGCAGATACGATTCGTCTTTAAAGGGTTAATGTAACTTGAATTTTCGCGACAGGTTTTTGAGAAGTCCTCAAGGATAAAATTCCATGAAACTCCATCCAGTGGGGACCAAACTGTTCCATGTTGACAGATGGAGAGAGAGACATGACAAAGCTGAGGGTCACTTCTCATAATTTTGTGAACACACCTAAATATTTCACTTGTAGATGGTACGCTACCATAAATCATTTTGAAAAAATGCAGTTTCATTTAAATGCAGTCAACTAAATTAGACGCATGTTGAAAAATGCAGTTTCACTTATATGCAATGTGGTCAGCTGATAGCCAATTTTGAGCGGCAGAGTAGAGGGAGAGTACAGTCATGCCATAGCTTAAACAACATTTTCTGAGCAATGGTTAAGATTAACCCTTGGGTTTCATTTAGCATGTATTTAATACATGGGGACTTCAGGTGTTCAGGTGTAAAGCTCCACGAAACTGCACTGTGTAACACATTTTTTGTGATGTGTCCTTACTTGCCATGTACATTTTAGTCTGAAGCATCCTTGAACGAAAAAAGATATATTGATGCTTATATGCAAATTAGTCGCAATTTCTATGACTTCACCCTATATGAATTGATTTGGAACGTGACCATCACTGACATGGAGGAGTACCTGCATGTTGTTATAATACACTGACAGACATGGTACGTACCCAAGTCTTGGCCATGTGCCTTGGCATTGCCCAGGAAGTGTAGCAGTGAGAAACCATCCCACAGCCTGACTGTGCCTCTGGGACAGGCCGGTGTCTGGACAGTCTGCGAATGTCTTGTAAAGAAGAAGCCCCGACTCTTGGGAGGGGGTCCTGGAGGTGCTGGGTCACCTCTAGAACCAGGAAAACCTGCAAACACATAATTGCGATCAGACTGCCACACATAGGGTGGCTGAAGTAGTCGACCTGTAAATGGTTTATCAACATGGTAACAGTACGAGTGAGGTTTGTGAGATCTGAGGTTCTCAGAGAAGTATTTCAGAGGATTCAGGTCTTCTGGGATGAGGCGCTGCATCAGTGGGTAACCCAGCAGTCTGGTTAAAATTCTGGACAGTTCATATGCTGTACATCTAAATTTAGTATGATTGAAGTTAAGTAGAAAGACCAAGAAATGAAGGGAAGTGCTAAAGAACACAAAGTGTAATGAATGAAAACTTAAATAAAAGTGGAAAAGTGATAGAATTTTGATTGAAAAATATGAAAGGGACCTTTTGGCAGACTGGCACAGATGGAAGGATAATATTGAAATGGATCTTAAAGAAATGAGCTGTGAAGCTGTTAACTGGATTAACCTTTAACAGCTGGGTTGGTATTTAAATTCTCACACACACTTATGAAAAATTTGAGCATTATATCTACAGAAGAAAGATAAAATTATGAAATACATTGCATTTTGTGGAAAATAAAAGAGACTTATGCTGCATGTCTTACAAATGCAGTAAATTCCCTTCTTGGCCGAATATATAAAATGAATTTCTAGGGGGGTTTTATGTGTGTTTCTGTGTGCAAATGGAGGTCATTTAAAGGTTAAACTTGCCAAAAAGAAAAAGATTTATTAACTGAGGTTTGTGATCATACTGATGAACATTCAGGCCTGTACAAGAAGTTTCTTAACAAGCCGAGTAAGAATGGACAGTCTGAAGGGAGAGACTCTCTCACAGAAATTAAGATAACAGAAGACGTGAATGAGAATAAGGATGTTCAGAACAGGTAATGACAAACATGTGTGATTCACCTATCATTCCTTTGTTTCCTGTCGCCCCAGGCAAGCCGCCAAACCCTGGCTGACCCTTCGGACCTGGAAGCCCAGGCAGACCTGGGCGTCCTGGTACTCCATCATCTCCCTTTGGACCCTGGAGGCCATCATGCCCAGGTACACCTACTGGTCCGGCAGCACCAGCAAACCCTGGAAGAAAGAAACATGTTCTGAAAAAATGTTGGCAATATAAAACAAGACACAAAACAAAAGGGGCACAGCCATATGCCCTTAAGCACAAAATGATTGAGACAATACAGAGAGATTTAACTGAGTGAAGAAGTTAATGAGACAGTTACTGACAGGTGTCCGTAGATACACTTGTGACTTTACAAGCTCTGACGTTTATACAGGCACGTAGAAGTGTAGAGGAAGATTTTCATTTTGAGGTACATGGTGCTATGTAACGGTAAAGCAATCCCATTACAGGCCTGGACAGGGCCTTTGGGTTCCAGGAAGTTGTGGCTCCCATATTTCAAGACAATCGGCACATGAAGGTGGTAAGGTTGTCAGCCATACGCACCGACCACTTTTACCCCCCAGGAAATATTCCTGGTACTCATTTCTGTTAGAGGCTGAGTCAACCCCAGGGCCATAGTGCAACCGGAAGGATTATGTCAATGAAAAATTCCAGTGACACCATCAGGAATCGAGCCCGTGACCTTCCGGTTTGTAGCACCGTGCCTCAACCAACTGGGCCACCGCGGCCCACAATGGTGCTATGTACACTGGTATATATATGTACCATGTGCTGATGTCTATGTATGACCTTCAATTGTGTTAGCCAAATGCTGCAGAATGGCAACATTAGATGTAGTTGGCTGGCCATATAGGAAAATCTCCAGTTTTCTTTGCTCTGTGACTAGGGACTTGCGAACCCAGTTATTACAGCATTCCCTGTAACTGTGGTCAGGTCTACACTGGGCAGACTGCTGTCCACTGACAGTAGGATGAAGGGACACGAGTTGTACATCCATCTCAATCAGCCGAGTGGAAGGGCACCACTTGGACATCCATCCCAGACAATCAGTAGGGTGAAGAGCACCAGTGGAACATCCACCTTAGGCAACCAGTAAGCTCGAAGAGTGTCATGGGAAAAGCCACCTCAGACAATGACCCTAACCATGGCTGTGCAAGGGGGCTTCTCCCACTCCCGGCACATCTACCTGCACTGTGTTCATGTCTGTTGCCCTCCAAGCTTTATCTCTATGGTAACCGCTGATATGTCACTTGATTTCCTGCCTTGAAATGGCTGGCTGACTTTTGACCATCACTGTGTACCTCATAGTTTTCTTGCAAAAATATACAAATCTTACACTTCTGTTTTTACCACCAGTTTGTCTTTGCATAAGTAAGCTGCAATTCCCTGATCCCTGACATCTTTTAAATAAGGAATCAACTGTCTATTTATCTCCCTTATTTTCATATCATTATCTTCTTCTACTCAGATATTTGTACCAGCCAAATTTCTTGTTGCCTTCTACACTTCCAGTTTCTTCAGCAGTATCATAAATGTTATCAGAGTCGGTCCCTCTCGTCTCCTGCCCAATCTACGATCATTACCTGTATGCCCCGGGATGTCCACCCTCAACTTCATCCTCAGCATTTCCTCTGTTGTTTTCAAGGTGTCAACATAAGATTAATGGGGGCATTCTTCTGTTCCAAATATTAATAAACTGTTCCTCTAATGCCACTTATTAACAGAGTTAAGTTCTTCTTCCATATCTTGCTACGCCATTCCTCAAACAATTCACCAACTTTTTAATCCTATCCTGTTCTTCCAAACAATACTCACGTTTCCTTCATTCATGTGAACTACTTCAACACACACTGCCTGCAACTGGATTTATCTTTTGTAACTTTTCTCCCCTCTTCTCTCTGTTCAAACATGCTCTCCGTCATCTTGTCCACCTTCTCTGCTATTTGTTGCCCTGGATTCAGTTCCAGTACTGCATTTATAATTGCAGTAGTTACTGGGGTACATGGCGCAGTTGGTTGAGACCCTGTGCTACAAGCTGGAAGGTCACTGGTTCGATTCCTAATGGAGTCACTGGCATATTTAATTAACCTAATCGTTCCAGCCTCACTATTGCCCTGGGGTTGACTCAGCCTCTAACAGAAATGAGTACCAGGAATGTCTCCTGGGGGTAAAGGTGGCCAGTGCATAGGGCTGACAACCTTACCACTTTCATGTGCCAATAATGTAGATCTTCTGGGAGCCTCAACCTCCTGCAGCCCTAAGGGCCTGTCCAGGCCTCAATAGGGATAGCTGCACCTGTACTCCAATTACTAACAGCACCACAATTATAAGACTAAAAAACCATATGCATGCACCTCTCACCATACTGATAGTGTAATAAACCACCAACAATTTACACTGCCTTCTACCAAAGGGTCCTATTCTAGCTCAGTACACACCCAGAATGACTCCGACTTCCTGCCCCTTCACACATGTCTGCACTTGACCTCTGTCACTCCATCAGCAGCAGCTCATAATTTATCTGCCCTCAGAAAGGGTTATGAAACTCTACTGATAAAACACTCATAGTATCAGGAACTGAAACCTAAATCTCTACTGGCCACCATATGTCAAATTTGTGAACTAAAAGGAAGTTCAAACATGCAAGCTAACTTTCAAGAAATGCACTGCACAAACTTGATTCCGTGAGAAAATCCATCTGCTGAGAGTGAAGTTGAACAAGAAATCACCAAATACCCAGAAAGGAATCTGAAAGAACCAACTCACCTGGAAGACCTGGCAAACCTGCATCTCCATGGGCACCTCTCACACCCTGACCAACAGGAATAGCCTCGCCACGTTCACCTTTATGGCCCTGCACATGCAGAGTGCATTGAAACATTGTTACAAAAGAGATGGAGACAAATAACAGGACCACAGTAAAATCTGAGGTTCTCATGGGGTAGTGACCATGAAGATTACCTACCGCCTTATGGGATGTCATGCCGTGTAGTTTGGCACACAAACTCACAGCATAGGAATGTGATGTACTTCACTGAAGGTTATGCTCAGTATGTAAGTCATAAATGGGTACAGTGCCAAAGAACAAAATTATTTCATTCATTCATAGACCATTTAGGTTACTATGTCTAGAACTGGATTCACAAGCTATGGAGAGAGAGCTGTGGTGCACCCTCATTGACATGATGCAACATACAAAATTTGAGGTTCTCTCAGCTGTACTGCTGAAGATTAAATTATTCTGATATGTTACAGTGTGTCACAGGGTGTGTAGCTCCTGAGGTTTTGAAAGAGCACAGGCATGACACTGCTTCTAAACATGGGGGACTGACATACCCAATGACAAGATATTACATCCCCCACAACATTGCAATCTTCATGGTGCACAAAGAAACGTGTGGAGCAACTGTTAACTTTCATTGATCAGCTGATGATCATAAGCAGTTTGCGTATGTTCATCAGCATTTTGTACTTCATGGGTTTTATTAAATTCACTCACTCATTCATTCATTCATCCTCTTACCTTCAGACCAGGCGCACCAGGCATTCCATCCGGCCCACTGGTACCAGGCAAACCCCTGTCTCCTTTTCTTCCTGCATATCCTGAAATTCCTTTCAGCCCCGAATCTCCCTGAATTCCCTTTGGACCTGGAATTCCCTCCAACCCAGGAAGCCCAGGAATTCCAACCATGCCCTTAAAACTAAAGAATATAAACATTAAAGAATGTTACAGTTTATTCTAAAGGTACGTGACTGATATGACTGATATGCAGAGAGTATGTGGGCATTTCTTTATGATACCAGAGGGTAGGAATCAACTTATGTTTCAGCTGCATCACTAGTGGCCCTACAGGACTGACATCTCCTGCCCCTTTTCTGTGATTTCCTGTAGGTATTTAGAAGTAGTTCAAATAAACTGTACATAGTAGTTCTTCACCAGTATATCATACTGAAATTACTGACATGCTACTTTCTGTTGCAGATCTGAACAGATTTGTCTGTGGATATGAAGCTGCCACAGTGTACATGTGTTTAATACTTTGCTTGGTAGCCATTCAAGGTGTAATACAAACCGATTGTGGGCTACCATTGCCTGTAGACAGTTGCTGAATTCCCCGATGCAGAAATGAGTGCAGTCAAATTCCAACCCATTGCGGTAAACCACAAGAAGCACCATTTTACTACTTGTGGATTTTGTCATCAACATTCAGAACCAGGAACTGGCAAAAGAAATTATTCATCCAATCCAATATTTCTTTAATTGAATGGATTTATATATGAGGTTTTTAGGTGGTTATATCCAGCATCCATTCAGCAGCTCAGCTGTTTAACACTGCTAATTCTGGAATGGATCATACAACAATGGGGGTGATGTAAAATGGATTGGAGAGATTTGAATCCTGTACTTTTGTAGATGGTGTGCTGAATATGTGCATTTAGTGAAAACATAAATAAATGACAACTGTCCAGTGAAAATCTGTACCTCAGTGCTGGTCTTCCTGGTGAGCCACGGATGCCTTTGGGACCCACAATTCCTGGCTGGCCATCCAGTCCTGGTAGCCCTGGACTTCCCTGTCTTCCTGGCAGCCCTGACAATCCTGTGGGGTGGTGGATAGAATATGGCATCAGTCAGCAAAATTATATACATTACTGCTTCATGTTTTAGAATAAATTCACACAAAGAATTATTTTTGTTAAAAATAAAATTGATTTTCACAGTTATGTCAGACATATCAGAAGCCCACTCTCCATTCTGGAGAGTGAAAAGCCCAAAATATAGAGATTCTTGACTGAAGTACATTATACACAGCTTCTTACTTTATTTTCACATGCAATACCAAGAAATGACAGTTGATGCTCAAGTGAACGCTGTCTTCAGTTGCTGCTCAACTGAACATTATCTCCCAGCACTAAACGTCAGTTGCTGCTCAACTGAACATTATCTCCCAGCACTAAATGTCAGTTGCTGCTCAACTGAACATTATCTCCCAGCACTAAATGTCAGTTGCTGCTGAACTGAATATTATCTCCGAGCACTAAATGTCAGTTGCTGCTCAACTGAACATTATCTCCCAGCACTAAATGTCAGTTGCTGCTCAACTGAACATTATCTCCCAGCACTAAATGGCAATTGCTGCTCAATTGAACAGTATTTCCCAGCACTAAATGGCAGCTGGTGTTCAACTGTGCTTTAAACATGGAACAAACATAGAGATTTCATGCACAAAGCAAAAGTGTGTTTACCTGGAGAACCTGGCAATCCTTTAACACCTGGGATTACACCACCAGGTCGTCCTGGTATTCCACGGGGCCCATCAGGACCATAGACACCTGGAGCTCCCTTCTGGCCTCGTCTTCCTGGCCTTCCTGGCTGCCCACTAAGACCAGGTCTTCCCTGTTCACCTGATTCAGCACCTATACCTGGTTGTCCTGAGCAACACAAGACATTGCTCCAAGTATTATGTACAGTTAAATGTCATATTGCCTGAATGTGTACATACATTTCTCTCTCAATGAAAATAGGCCAGAAAGGGTGTGAAGTCCATACCCTTAACATTAATCAATCATGCACTGAAGTTCTACTGTGGTGGTGTGTTCCCCAGGCTGAATACTGGAATGTTGCAATGCTAAAATGCATAATACACCCCCACTACAGTCTATCTCCCCTCAATACTTTCTGCCATACACAGACTTCCCTCATGTTTTCCTGCTGTGAGTTATATACGAATGTAAGCCTCCCCATCCCACGCCACCCCTACAAAATGGCATTGTTAGTACGACAGGATCTTCCACTGATATTACCATACAATTAACGCTTGTTCAAGGCTTCGTCAGCTCTGCCACAGCAGCGCATGTGTCTGGAGAAATTCCATAATAAATAAATAAAATAAATATAAAATAAAAGCATGCAGGTACACATAAATGAATATAAATGGCACCCACACTTTATTCCAGCGTGTTCTGGTGCTGCAGGAGCAACATCATCATGAAGTGTAGAATTACACAAGGTTTCCATGTTC
The DNA here is from genome assembly GCA_013340265.1 of Coptotermes formosanus. NCBI lineage: Eukaryota > Metazoa > Arthropoda > Insecta > Blattodea > Rhinotermitidae > Coptotermes > Coptotermes formosanus. Next base: position 76,180 of record BLKM01000399.1, on the reverse strand, counting down.
AATTAATAAAGTCTGCATTAGTTCATACACTACTGATTATATTTTAAAATTTCAGAGGTTTTCTCTTGTATTACTTGTCATATTTCTATTGTTTGGTATAGGTCAGTGCTTCAAATTATTACTGAAATATGACCTGTTAAAACATCTACAAATTTTTCCTTTAACTGTACTCTGTTAAAAAGCTGTTTATTTCAACAGACTGTTGTGCATATGATAACTATAAGGGTGAAATACTGGTGTCTTGTTGGTTTTCTTAGATCATATATGTACCATGTTATGGAAGAAGTGATGAAAAGTTTCAGAAGTACATCACAGATAAAAGGTACCATATCAAATGACAAATTAAATGGTTTAGTCCCTCCACGAGGCTGCTAGGTACATTAAGACACTTATTACTTTTTTTCCCCATGGTGCAACAGCCCCTAGTGGGGCCAGAGCCTGCTCATTACTGAGGCTTCACAATCACACTCAGACATGACACACTCAGTAGGACTCCTCTGGACAAGTGATCAGCCCGTCGCAGAGACCTCTACCTGACAACATACAAACACTCACAAGAGACAAACATCCATGCCCCCTGCAGGATTAGAACCCAAATCCTGGCAAGTGAATGGCCGCAAACCCACGTTTAGACTGTGCAGCCACTGGGATCGGCACACCTTACTTACAGCATTCTAGTGTGGAAAATTATGGTATAATACCTGGCCACCCAACGGTCCCAGGGGTACCATATATCACAACTGTTACTGTACTACACTCTCACTCCCCCCCCCCCCTTTCCAAATTAAAAAATGTTCAAGTCTGAAACTTCTTGTGACAGCCTGTCTGTTCATATTTCAAATAAAGATATGACAATCACCTTTAAAAATAGAGTAAGCATAAGTGTAGCACAGAGCTTCAGCTATATTTTGACATTTTTAGAACTAAAACAGCTAACCAAAATGCTTTACCTGGTGGACCAGCAGGACCAGGTTCTCCTGGGTACCCTGGACTCCCCCTAATACCTGGAGGTCCCCCTAGACCTGGGGTACCAATTTCACCAGGAGAACCCTGAAAATATTTATTATACAATACATGTCCAGACTTGCAAAACTAGCAAAAAGTAGTTGCAGCAATGTGTGTAGTGAGTATTAAACTGTCCTCAACTGACAAGTATGGCTCTGACCTTGACAGGGTGGGCAGGGCCCCTTATCTACGGGCTAGGCTTCCAAAGAAAATTTGTAGGTCCTGGTGAAAACATAAAACTCTGTCACTGCATCTTAGCCAGACAGAAGACAACAGAATAGAATATGGTAGGGTAGGCATCCTAGTGACCCGTGCACTTCGACCATAACTGATCTTTTGTGCAGTCCTTTGTATCAGTCATTCAGCAGTCCCGCACCTTGAACAAAGTGCAGTATCTTGCTGACAGAGATGTCTCCAAAGTCACCTGGTTTCATAAAATGACAATGCAGGTGCCTAAATCATACTGTTGCCAAAGCCTCACAGTCACAAAGAACATGTGAGGCCATTTCAGATGCTTGCTTGCATCCCCTCACACTCAGGACTGTTTGCCAGCCCCAGATTAAATAAATGTCCTTTTAGTTGACAGTGTCCTGCTAACAGCCCTGTTAATATTCTAAACTGGTTTCTGCTCAGATTAAGCAATTTCCCAGGTATTTTTGCAGAGGGTTTTTTGACAAAGCCCTTGGCCTGCCTTTGTCCATGTATGGACTGCCAGTGCCCCTTGTGTTTCTTACTCATCTAGTCCCTGATCACTGCCCTGGCAACCTTTGCAGATATAAGACAACAGAAAATAATAGTATTAACTTGCATGTACAACACACACTGCACTTCCGCATATCTGTACGTGGAATATTTCAGTTACCGGTCATAACTTCTAATGGTGTGACAACCAAATCAGCCACCACTGCCAAGGTCCAACTTGTTTGTGTGAGTTTCCAGCAGTACCAGACATGTTTAAAGGCTTTCAGGCTAGTACTATCAGCAATCAGAATCAGTTAGTGTAAGTTAGTGTTCAATATATAATGTTAGTTTTGGATAATTAGTGCAGTTGACTTTGAACTAGTTAACAAAGTAAGCATCACAGCTTAAGTACATAAATATCGAAATACACACTGATATTTTATTCCTGTATCCATTGAAAAGAAGTGTTTGTTTCTTCAATTTAAAGTGTATGTTACTCCTTTATTTAACCCTTTAAAGATGAGGCGTATCTGTTTTATATAAGGACTCAGTGTGTACCGCGCTGTAAACACTCTCCACTTCGGTTATAAAAACCAATCTCTTAATGTTTTATAAGGCAAAAGTTGCTGTTTGTTCTGAGATCCGTACAAAACACATAAACGCAATGTGGGCACCACGTAGAATTTTTTAATGTTAAACCTGGTCATATGTAAAGTTACCGCTAGGCTTTAAAAGGTTAAGTTACTCAATTATCTGGCATTTAAACACTTGGCAATGGATACACTTAATCCAGTGCCTGATCATGCCCTTCTTATTAATAATATACAGGTACTGATGTTCTTCTTTCATTTTATTACTGCTTTCAGTCAACCTTAAATTTATTCCTTTAGAACATACCAGTCTTCCAGGTAATCCAGGTACACCAGGTTCACCACGTAAGCCCTGATAGCCCTTTAATCCATGCAGTCCAGGCACTCCACGTTCACCCTCAGAGCCAGGTGCAAACTGTTTGTACCCTGGTTCACCAATCAGTCCCTTGGGGCCTGTTGGGCCTTGCACACCTCGTTGTCCTGTTGGTCCAGTATCTCCAGGCAGACCTACATAACAGTACAGATGTCAGAATCACATTAGTCTGGGAACCAGCATTTCTGAACACTGAAACAGAAAATACAGTCGAACTCGGTTATAGCGTCGTGAAACGAACCGAATATTTTGTGTAGTTATAAAAGAGTGTTGTTATAACGGAGGAGTATAATGTTATGGTTAACAGTGAGGAATTAATTGGTACCGCTGAATATCTGACTCCATAAGCGAGAGGTCGCTTAACCTTTTAAAGACTAGTGGATACTTTATGTAGCACCTGGTTTAACATTGAAAAATTCTACACTGTACTGACATAGCATTTGTGTGCTTTATATGGATCTCAGAAAAAACAGCAATGGTTACCTTATACGTCATTAAGTGAATGGTTTTTATAACTGAGGTGGAGAGTGTCTACAGCACGGTATGAGCCGAGTCCTTATATAGAACAGATTATGTTTCGTCTTCAAAGGGTTAAACCGATGTCGTTATAACAGGGTTCGACTGTATTTTCTATGATGGGGATATGACGATCAACATTTTAGGCCCTGGACTCCTGTGTGGAAGGCCCTGGGTCTCAGACAATATGGATGCAGTAAGGTCATCTTCAAGTTCGTTCCCGATCCCTCACCTTAGGTAAAATGAACATCGTAAGTGTGGGAAATTCCACACCCCTATGATGGTTTAGATGCTACATTTATTTCAGTGCCTCTACTATCACTCATTGCTTGACTGCCACAAATATTCTTCCTTCTCAGCTACACATTTGTCTGCAGTGGAACATTATGTGCTACTTTGTTACCTGCAGTTGGTACAATCAAAACTGGTATGTTTGTAATACTCCTGCTATTGCATATTTCAAATTGCAATGCCTCTAATGCTCCTAACGCCATGTTTATAATTTCACAGTAAACAGAATTTTATGTCAGTACAGAACCAGTCTACATGTTGAATACTGACAGATGTACAGCTGAGTATAAATACATCTTTACCCGGTCTGCCAAATCTTCCAGGTTCTCCTTCACTGCCTCTCTCTCCTTTGAGTCCTGGTGGACCAGACAGACCTGGGTTTCCAGGTAGACCTTTGATCCCTGGAAGTCCATTCTGACCCTTTGATCCATCATGTCCTTGTGTGCCTCTGTTACCAGCTATGCCCTTTGGCCCTGTAAGGCCCCTTTCACCAGACGATCCCTTAAAACATAGTGGTTATAAAAATAATTGTAGGCATTATTTACTGAGATTTGCATTAATTATAATTATTTATATTATAAATATAATTATATTATAATATAACTATATTATAATTATATTTATTATAATTTATTATATTTATTATAATTAAATTGATTATAATCTAATATCTTGTATCAATTACAACTTCATGAACCTGAATGTTTAGGATTTAAACCTTTCATAGTTGCCCATTTTAATACCATTGTTTGAATGCTTTGTGATTGAGTTTGACAAACTGCAATGAGACCACATGGCTGGCAAGTCAGCTGCACCAATTTCCACAAAATTCACAAATGCCCAAACATAATTATGTACAGCTCTGTTATACCAAATTTAACCCAACATGCGACAGTAAATGTTGTAAATATAAACAGAAATTGATTTATTCCTAAGTGAAGCATGTCTTTCACTTCACTGATTTTCACAAAACTCATATTCGCCCCATACATTTCTGTGCACATCTCCAGTACTGAATGTTATCCAAATCAAATGAATAATGTACAAAATACGGCAAAATTTAATTTATGCCATTAAATAAAACACAGCTTTCACTGAACCGATTTTTACAAGACTCACAGGTGCTCAACAGTACCATGTGGAGATCTACTGTGCCAAATTTCATGAAGATTGGCCAAGAAATGTGGAAAATATGAATAGAAATTCATTTATGCCCTTCAGGGAATTAATGACTACATTAAAACCCCAATTTTATGTTCTCGCATTTTGAGTTACCCTCGATTCTATGCACTTTTTGTACAGTCCTGGCCAAATGCCCGAAAGAACAATGTTTCCTGTATCTTACACTCTCCCAGATTTTACACCATTTTAGGTGGTCCCCGCATAAACATAAAATCATGGTTTAACTTTTCATAAAAAACTCCTACACTGAATTTCATGAAAATCTGAGTAACTGTTCTCTCTCATACTAGGTTACGGACGGATGGACATGTGCCCCATGTAACACATTCTTTTCTTTCACTGCACAAAGAACGCCTGAAAGTAACTACGCTTACCTACATACATATATGTATGTGTTATCTGCTAAATGATACAAAGATTTATTATAAGTTAGAAAGTAACAATATATGTGTGCAGGACAAGTGAGAAGTTGCACTGCACCTGGTGGAAGTAGGATACAGATTACAGTGAAAGTCACAGCAATGAATGTACATTATGTACAGTTACAATAAGTGTTGAAAGCAACTCCTTCAAACATGCAGTAGACAGTGTTCTCCTCTTTTTAACTTATTGGCAAGAACTTGTTCCGTTTCATTGTGGGAGATGCTCTAACAAGTATTTACTTCACTGTGTACGTTGCCCTCGATGTACTGAACAAATTTGGGCTTAATCACAAGCAATTACTTATTACAGTATATCAGAGTTTTCTTAGTGTTGATAAGTCAGGTGTAAGGGCTTTGCTTTCTAATGTAAGACACCTCTATCTCACATATGCAAAAACAATATGCTGTATGAGAGTTAAGATTACATAAGTTTATATGTTACCACTTGGAAAGGAATAATTTGTTTCATGAAAAGAACTTACCGGCAGTCCTGGCAAACCATCCCTCCCATCAAGCCCACGTTCACCCCCCTGCCCAGGCTGTCCAGCAGTACCATTAATAACCATACCAGGCTCTCCTCGCTCTCCCCGGAGACCATTCAAACCAGGGAATCCATTAATCCCTGGTTCCCCTCTCAAACCTGTAATGTTGCACAGACAGAAGTATTTAATTTGCAGTTTGCTTAATAATGGTCTATGCAAGTCACATTGAATATGTATAAGGTTAAATGATTGGATGACATTGAATCATCAACTGAAAAGAATGTGGAAGGAAGTGGTCGTACCCCCAAGATGAGGCATGTATGTACTTAGAGGAACTGAAGGAAACCATATAGAATGTCAGTATAGATATTCAGTGCCCTGGCCAAGATTTGAACTCTGCATCTCTCATGAATCAACCGCTACCACAAATAGTGCAAGTGTGTTAACTCAAAAAAGCACAAACACCAGCATACCATTGACAGTTCCCCAGCGAAATGCCAGGGTTCCACAGGCATCACCTACTACTGGTAACACCAGCGATTATGGGATGAAGCACAGAAACTTATGCCTCTGTGTTCCTTCCAGCCGCATGGAAACGGCAACAGCAAATGCTGATGGTGGCAAATGTCTCCTCTTGGCCTTCCTCATCAACACAAGCTTGGACCTTTGTGTGTCCCCATATAAGCTCATTCTGGGGCATAAGGAACGTGTAGATTACAACCACTTTATGGCAAATGGGACCACCATCCCCACCCATGGATGAACATGTCTCAGCCACAGTCTAGGACTGTGCTGCCTCCTCACCTGGTACTTCATGGTAGCCAATGTCCAGATCCCCATCATCAGCATGGACCTCCTCACCCATTTTGATCTCATCAACTGTTGGAACAACTGCTTGATAACTGGAATTACGCTCCTACCCACATACGGCTATGCCAGACACTCGTCCATTCCCAGCATGAAGATCATTTGGCAGCCCCACCAGCACACAGACAGGTTTCACCCAGTTACAGCAGTGTGCCACACCTCGGTGGCTATGTTCCACCACAAAGAACTCAAATATTCCTTGCATGTCTTTTCTGTGGCAAGACGCATTGTGCTGTGCTTTGGGTTCCCCTGACAGCGGCCCATACAGAGTTATCACACACAATGATATGACTTTCCAACCCTCCATGCATGACAGGTCAATCACCCTGTCAGCTGGCAGAATCAAGCCAGCTTACATGCTGGATAAGGCCAACTATGAGAATGTCACCACCAGCTCTCTGTCAGCATGGTCACCACGGGCTGCGATCAAGGCAGACTCAACCTGCCAGCTGCTTGGACTAGAAGCTCTGACCATCATGTCCACTTCCAACCTTGCTATGAGCCCTCCACAGCCATCTCAGGTGGGCAGTGGGGGGTTATGTGGTAACTTTTCCACTGTTACACCAACTTCAAACGACCTGTTTAAGGGCATAAAGACATCAGCCACAGTGGCAGCTTAGAAATAGCCCCCTTCAGTTTCCAGGCTCCAACAGCCATCTTGCTAGTCTATCTCCCCAGTGCCATGACACACTCTGCATGTCCAGCAATCAGAAGAGTCGCAGAAACAAGGACCGGCACAACAGCAAGCAAACATGGTAGCAGACATGGCCAGTTGGACCACTAGCGAACATTCTCTGAGCTTACGCCACTACGCAGATGGCATCTATGCTCCACTCCACATTCTGGCACACTTATCCATGGACAGCATGCACTTCCAGACTATCATTTCAGTTTAGCACAGGGGTCTTCAACCTTTACTTGCTCAATGGCCACAATTTAATGGCAGAAAGATTCGTGGGCCATATTCACATTTTACAAAGTAAAGTTTGCATATTATTGCAGAAAATGCACACTGATATTTCCGTACATAAACATACATAAAATAGTTTTGTTGTTTTACTTATTTATGGTTTAAAATTTATTTCTATTATTATTTACTTATTCCCCCTACTCTGCAAATATTCCGTACTGTAATTCTGCAGTATTTACTATGACATTAACCGAGATTTCACACATAAAAAACAAAAACTGTTTTTAAAATTTTAGTACAAATGTTAAAGTATTTCAGAATGAATTTTATTTAACAGTTATTTATTTGAATGAGACTTTTTACACATAAAATTCAAAATCTGTTTGGGGCCCACACAAAAACATTCGGAGGGACGCGTGCGGCCTGCAGGTTGAAGACTCCTGGTCTAGCAGATGCTAAGAGTACATATAAAATAAGTCTGAATGGAAATTATGAAGTTGATTATCCCAAACTAATGGCACCCGACCTGCATCCAAGTAATACTTTGAGATCTTCACTTTTCTAGAATGTTATGCAGCATTGATACGCACTTTGTTACCAATCTTTTGAGACAACCTATTGGTTCCATCTTTGATGGTCAAGACCCTTAAGATGGGACTGACAGGCTAACATCAGTAACTACCTATCAATGCTGCGTAACACACAGAAGAGCAAAGATCTTGTCTACACCATGATGGAAGCCTGAAATCATGCAAGCAATACTTTGTCTCACCTGGTTCACCTGCTTCTCCTTTGGGACCACTAAATGTTGAGTCTCCTGGGAGTCCTTCAAGTCCTGGAGGACCTGGATCACCACGAGGACCCTGAAGCAATGAAATACATGTAAATCATAATACACTAGAATTATAAAATGTGCGTTTTGTGTAGCACAGTGTTTATAAATGGTGGTTCATTTGTGAGTTTAACAGTTCGCGCAATACTGCTGCTGCTGCTGCTGCTGATGTTTCAGATCACCTGGGACTTTATGCTGTGTCTTTGGGCGAGTGGTTCTTGACATTTCAGAGGATCATGACGCCTTCCCTTACATGGTCAAGCCGTCCAGGTAGAAAGACCTGAATCATCAGTGGCTAATCTGTTCAGATACGATACAGAAAAATAGAAAGATATGAAAAATGCTTGGTTTTTTATGACATTTGAAGATATTACATCAGTGACGTAACAAACAATAGTATTCTAGGTTTTATCACCATGTAGTTTTGTAGGTGGACCAGCAATTCAAAGGGACTGGCCTCCTTCCTACAGTGAGTGATCGGGGCTTGATACAAGTTTGAAGAGCCCTGCCTTCTGGACACTGACACAATGGAGTCTGGTAGGGCATTACCAACATTCCAGAAGACAGCTGCATCCACCTTCAGATCACAAGACTACACAGCACCACAAATAAGACTGACAGACACTTAATTTACAAGTATGTATGTGGGCTTTTTACCTGTTTAAACAAATGAAAATATTAATGAGGTTTAAAATCAGAATGCATAATTTGTACACAAATTGCACGTGTTTCTTTAACAGGAAAACTTAGCATCTGAGTCCCACCAGGACTGGTTATCCTCTTCCTCAGAACACCAGGACCAGCTCCAAGACCCACCCAATCTCCCATTCAGTATATACTGGGGCTTTTCCCCACAGGGAGAGCACCTAAAGTGTGAAGTTGACCACTCACCTCCATCTAGCTGTGTTCAAGAATGAACGGAGTTATACAGCTACTGCTGATATATGCCTTCATGGCATGGACAAGGAAAATTTACCTTTTTCAGACAATCATACAGTTCTAAACAAAATCACAATAAATGTATCTGTCATTCAATACTTCATCAGGCAGTATGGACAATATGCAAGGTTTTTTGATTAAGAACTAATTTAATTTTTTCAAACAAAACATAAGACAGGTAGCACACCATCTTCTTCAGTCAACTTACCTGGGTCCCCCACCGTCCTCTGAAACCAGGGTTTCCCTGCAGTCCAAAATCACCCCTTTCACCCTTAAAACCACGAGGTCCAAGAAATCCAGGTCCTCCCGGTGGACCAGGAAGGCCTGAAAAAGCAATTGAAATGTAAGGCAGTAAGAAATAGCTCCAAGGAGCAGAAGCCTTCTGGGAAAATCAGCAGTTTTCTTTACCGTCTTATTATGTTGCATTCTGACCATATGTGTACTGACAAATGAACCACCACAGGCCAAATATGTATACAGAAGCTGTAAGTCACAAATATGTTTTATTTCACCTGGACATGTTTTAGCCAAAAGGCCACCCCGTACTCTTGGTTTAACTCATCTCCTTGAAGATGATCTTACAGGCCCAAACACGTCGCAGGGAAATAAATTATAGTTGTGATTTAATACTTCTGTGTCTGCAGTACCTTTGTGGTCATTCTTTTCTTTACCTTATCCAAAAATGCGAGACACAAGATCGTATCCTAAACCAGACAAATCCAGTCCACACTCTTACAACCCACACGATGTCATCTATGCTGACATCTCCCAAGCAATTTAGCCATGGCTGCAGAACTAGGTACCAGAACTTCATAAATTAAACACCATATCTGAATTATGTGCAAGTGTAATCAACTTACCTGAGGTACCAATGGACCCCTGATCACCAGGTGGACCAAGCAATCCAGGAATGCCCATGCGTCCACCCATTCCAGGAAATCCTTGTGGCCCGTGGTCCCCATCAATTCCCCTCCGGCCTATCTGTCCAATCTCTCCCTTCAAGCCCTTAAGTCCAGGCACGCCACCAGGCCCGTCCTCTCCTAAAAGCAAATAAATTACAGTCGGAGACTGACCACAGGAAAAAAGGCATGCAACATAACCAGATGATCATTTAAAACCTTAAAACCATAATTAACTTATTAGACAACTGACAGTTTGTTTCGTCTGTCTTGATTTATTTGGCAAAAATTTAGCAATTGTTTGCACTGTGTGAAATGGCGTGATTATTATGCAGTAGCTGATACACCCATTCTCTGACATAGCACAGCTTCATTAGCATCCTCAAATGTGTCCACTGATTTGTGCACTTTAACATTCTCAGGCAGTAGCTGCTGCATCTTAAGATCTATATATTATTCACATCTGAATTTCAGGGTGCAAGAGTGGCTCATTCACACGGCCAATTATGGACCATGAATTGATGACATGTATGGGGAACATGATGTTTTTCAATTCCTCTGCCGTTGTTACAAGAAAACAAACTGTGTTCTGAAGTCTGATAAGGCCACTGTATAGGCTAACTAGTAATTTTCCTTCACCAAAACCCATTAAATTTTGTGCAAACTGCCCAGCAGATATCACCTTGCAAATGTACCTGCATGTTGGTTGTGAGTTCTCATTTTTGTGGCGACTTCCAACCACTGTGGTCATGACAAGAGCCCTCAATGATGGCAGGTCTGTAACAGATCATCTGCCATCTCCCACATTCTTGTGGGAAATACATGACCAAGCAAGACACAAATGAATGAATGGACAACCGAATTCATTTTTACACAGGAAGGTGTTCATTGCGACACTGAAAGTTGAATCCTACTATCTGCTGGTGGGACTAAAGAAAACCATAAAAAACTCAATTAAGATACAGTCTTTGGGCTCAGATTCAAACCTGGGACCCCTAGAATAATAAAAAACAGAAGGACTAATAATTACACTGTGACATTTACTGTAACTTGATTCATCAGCTTAAATGAACATTCATTCCTGTCATCAAATCTTTTGGACACAACTAAGTTCAGTCACAAAATATACTTCAGGTAAGTCCAAATCTGTAACAATTCCCCTTTACAACCCAAAATTTCTTCACATTTATCATTTGTAGGCATCCTACCATTTTTCACTGAATATGATGCAATTGCATCAACTGAAACAGTACTATAGATTTTCCATATTCCACATTCTGTTCAAGAGCTTCATGTACACTAATGTACATTAATACTTGACAGAATGAGTACTAACATCATCCACAGCAAAAGGTGTCTGCTGTTACAGTAATAGCTCTGTCATGGTTCAGGTTCACAGACCAACTCCATCACTGGGTTTCTGATATAACTCCACATATGGTCTATCCCACCTCGCGCGCGCGCGCGTGCGTGCATGTGTGTGCGCGTGCGTGTGCGCATGCATGTGCATGTGTGTGTGCGCGCGTGCGTGCATGTGTGTGTGTGTGTGTGTGTGTGTGTGTAAATAAGAGGGGCAGACCGCATGTTGAGTGCTAGCAAAACCCTCATAGTGGAAATGGAATCAGTCTCTGAAATGTCTGCTGATTCGGTGAATTCAAAAAGATTTTATTGAATTTTGTTGCCACGAAAGCTCCAAGATATTTTCTACTTTAACACTTAATATTTATTGATTTACCTCTAGGGCCTGGTTCTCCAAATATACCAATCAAACCAGGCAAACCAGGCAGGCCAGGTGCGCCTCGTGCTCCAGGAACAGTGTCCCCTGGTGGGCCTTTTGGACCCTGAAGCAGACAGCCAATGTAAAATTGGACCCTAACTCAAGAAACACAATAGGATTGTCACAAAATTGTTATGAATGATAGAAAAATAATCTGAACTTCATTCTATGCATACTGCATAGCTTTGAATAATGAAACTTTATTGGAATTAGCAACAGCTTTCCTACACCTGCCACACATGTTTTGACACTTAACACATGTCACCATCAGAAACTCTGTAGTTTACTTTACTTAAGAAGTAAACACGAAGTTCACCTCATAACATGCCATGAAGGCACATAAGGGAGGAGAGGGGAGAGAAGAGGTACATATATCTACCCTTTCTTTATCCTTGGCACTAGAGGGGAGTGGACGATCAATGCCATACCCCAGAAAAATGCTTCTTACCCACTGCACACGAAGCTAGGTAGGCCTCAGCGTCAGTCAGGATTTGTGCAGAAAATCTTGCCCCCATTAGTGTTCAGACCCTGAACTGTCTGGTCTGTAATGAGTCACTCTTTTGTGTTGTACCCCAAATATAGATATATTTATTTAATTTTGATATATTTATGTTTAGTTATGTATTTGTGATTTGCCGGCTGTGATGGATTGAAACTAGTGGGTTTGATATAAGTTACCTGATTGGAATGTTTGAATAGCAAATTAAACTGAACTCAACAAAACTAAACTAAAATACACCACACCAAACCAAAGATACTGATTGATCAACTTACAGGTAATCCATTTAATCCTGCAAGTCCTGGTGCACCCTTTGGTCCTACAGGTCCGACTTCTCCTGTGGGACCATGTCTTCCAGGTGATCCTTGAAGACCTTCACTACCTGGCTCTCCTTTCTGACCTCTATCACCTTTAATACCCATATCACCATTCAAGATGCCAAGTCCTATGTCTCCACGACTACCTTTCTGACCCACTTGCCCCTAAAACAACACAAAAATTTCTTATTATTAGTAACTATGCTGGAGACAGGATATGTAAATAATAACACAGTATAACATGTAAGGTGCCATAAGACATAAGGGTCATGTTAAGACAGCTGGTAACAATGAATTACAAAATTTGTGATTGGAAAATGCGAGCACTTAATGGCTCAATTTAATGGCAAATTCATACTTGGGTCACTGTCCCTGGTACTTAATGGAAAAGAGCACTGTGCAGGTTGCACAGCAGGTGTGGGCACATCAGCGAAGAGAAAAATCCCTGAAACAATTTGTTTAGTTTATATTTAATGTATATAACCACAGGGTATCCATTGCATCTTGTCCACAAGCATGGCAGCTGTCATAGCATGTCCTGTTAGATGCAAGCATTCTGCATGATCAACCTACTGTGCTCAAAGGCACATGACAGGGACACCTGTACCGTATCATTATGGAAACATCACTCTACCTGTTGTGTATCATGAAGCAAATCTCACTCTACCTTTAATATAGCATTATGTAAACCTCAGTCTACCTGTAGCATATAATTAAGTAAACGTCACTCTACCAAAAGTATGTCATTATGTAAACCTCAGTCCGTCTGTAGTAGATCATTACATAACCCTTACTATATCTGTAGTACTTGTAGTGAACTTCACTCTACATGTAGTATATAATCAAATAAACCTCACACTACCTGTAGTATACCCTTACATAAGCCTCACATTACCTGTAGTATATCACTACTTAAGCCTCGCTCTACCTGCAGTATATCATTAAGCAAACCTGACTTCACTTTTAGTATATCATTATATAAACCTTACTGTACCTATAACAGATCATTAGGTAAATATCACTCTACCCCTGTAGTATATCATTATACAAACCTCACTCTACCTGTAATATATAATTATGTAACTTCATTCTACCTGTAGTATACCATTACATAAACCTCACTAAACCTGTGGTACATCATCACATAAACATCACCCTACATGTAGTATACCATCAATTAAACCTCACTCTAGTTCCTTGTTATTGAAACTAAAAAAATTCAATTGTTGAATGGAGATTAAATTTGGATGGCCTCAACTGAAATCATCAGAAGTGCGGATGGTGATCATACCATCACATATGACAAGATGACTACAATTACACTAAGGACAGGTGGCAACTGTACCAATGATGACACATGGCGTGATGACTGTACCATTACACTTACAACATGGTGCCTACTGTTATACTAATGACAAGCAGTGACTGTACTATGAATGGCAGATGGTGACTGTACTATTATATTTATGGCTGAGGGTGACTGTTCCAGTACACAAATGACAGATCTGTCAGAAGTACACCACAGTATGTAGCCACTGCAATACAGGACCACAGCTGTGCTGACTTACAGGTACACCAGGTAGACCATCCATGCCAGGCACTCCAGGGGGTCCTCTGAGTCCCTGATCTCCTGGCATGCCAGAATATCCTTTAAGTCCCACAGGACCTGTAGTGACTAAGCCAGGTTGTCCTTTAGGACCTGGAGGTCCTGGCAGACCGAGGTTGCCTGCAATACCTGAGCTCCCTTTGCTACCATCGAGCCCTGCAGAGAGATTACAGGTGTTGTAAGAACATCTAACAGTGTAACAGTCGACACTGTGTAATTAGGTTACATGTGTTGTAAGAACATCTAACAGTGTAACAGTCGACACTGTGTAATTAGGTTACAGGTGTTGTACGAACATCTAACAGTGTAACAGTCGACACTGTGTAATTAGGTTACAGGTGTTGTAAGAACATCTAACAGTGTAACAGTCGACACTGTGTAATTAGGTTACAGGTGTTGTAATTACATCTAACAGTGTAACAGTCGACACTGTGTAATTAGGTTACAGGTGTTGTAAGAACATCTAACAGTGTAACAGTCGACACTGTGTAATTAAACTACATGTGTTGTAAGAACATCTAATAGTGTAACAGTCGACACTGTGTAATTAGGTTACAGGTGTTGTAAGAACATCTAACAGTGTAACAGTCGACACTGTGTAATTAGGTTACATGTGTTGTAAGAACATCTAACAGTGTAATAGTCGACACTGTGTAATTAGATTACAGGTGTTGTAAGAACATCTAACAGTGTAATAGTCGACACTGTGTAATTAGGTTACATGTGTTGTAAGAATATCTAACAGCATAACAGCTGACACTGTCTAATTAAACTACATGTGTTTTACAATATCTAATGGTGCAACTGTTGACACTCTCTGATTAGACTGTTGTATTTATCTGATATGATGCCTCATAGCCTGGCAGCCAGTTAACAATTTTTTACATGGAAATAACATGGAGGCAGCTGGTGTCTCTAAAACATGTCCGTTCCATTGTACATTACCGCATTCTAGAAGACTGCCCTCCTCATTTTCTGTACTGTGAGAACTTCAAAGTCTCATGTGCTTATTAATTTTAACTTTTAATACATGACTGTTAAAATCCTGTGAGAAAACATATGGCCAGATTTTTAAATTGCATCGGGATTCCCCCTATATAGCATGCCCTAAAAATTACAGTTACTACATATTTCAAGCTAGTATGTCCAAATAAAAACTGCATATTTAAGAATGAATCCATTTACCTGTGTATGAGTTTGTGTACATACAAAGGCGAATGTGAAGTTACTTAACAATTATGATACATATTTTCTCATTGCTGGATTATTTATGCTCTGAATTACAAGTGGTCCTCATTTAATGTTACCCATAGCAAAGTTTTCCATTCAGAGCACTGCTACTATAGCCTGGGGTTTAAATTCAAACTACTGTCCTCAAATGAAGGGTTTTTAATTTGAAGTAACCTACATACACTCACAGTTCTATGGTGCAGACAGGCTGGAGGCATGGGAGGTACTGAGTGTCCCTACAGTGCATACAAACAGTGAAGGATTAAAGAACAAGATTTCCTTTAGGAGTATCAATAAAAGAAGGCTGTAGAAGCAATTCTCCTTTGCTAACGTGGTTAAGACCTGCTTACAGCAAATTAGGAAACATGGATGAACGTAACCACAACCTGATCTGCACCCACTGCAAACCTTTCATTGAAATGCTCATTACAATATATATGTATATATATGGTGATACTCACCTTGATCTCCTACAGGTCCTTTAACACCTTTGCCTCCCTTGATCTCCATAATAAAGTGACCAGCATCTCCAGGTTCTCCACGACCACCTGCGTCACCAGGCTCCCCCACATCACCTCTGTAACCCACCAAAGAAAATCCTGAATTATTTATGTTTGTCATAACTAATCACTGAATGAGACTGATCACTAACTTTCCGACACCTCCACAGCCCATTCATATTCAGGGTGTGGCATGTTACTTGTATACTGTAACTGCCAGTTATTTTTCTTAAGAGTCTATCATACAGCAATGCAAATTACAACAACTTACATCAAGCTTCACAAAATAAGGTAATGTATGCACTAAAGTAAGGCATATATTGAAAATTAACGTCTTCTTGTATTTGATGCTGCACCATTGGCTACATGGTTCTGACATTTCAAAGGACCATGGTACCTTCTACTTTGGGTCAAGCTGACCAAGAAAAATGACAATGAAACTTTCTTAGCCTAACAGCCACACAGATGGAACAATGCTGTACCACCTAACATGGCTGCTAGCCCAAGAAAGTTTTATTGAATTCACCCACTGCAGAAGCTTTACATTATATATAACATGAAGAATGACTTTTCTTTGAACTGCCTGACTGAGATGACAAAGGCACCATGATCCTTTGAAAGGTCATGAACCACTCACCCAACGACATAATATCCTGTCACAGCAGGCATGAACTCTTCAACAACACCAGCGTATAAACCTAAAATTTCACAAGGTACATATGACTGACACTGCCAGGCTTTCAGTTTATGTGTAATTTGAGTTTAGTTTTCTAATCCAAAGACTTGTCTTCTGAATTTGCAACTCTACCCATCAATCTTTGCCCACACTAGCAATCAGAAAACACTTCATTACCATTTTCAGCTGGGTGCAGGAACTGTTTTTGCCATACAACTTCATGCAAAGGGAACTAAAACCAATGTGGTTTGTTTCAAAATAATTAAATCTCATACATTTTTAACATATGCAGTAATATTAGCCAGGCACTGGCATAATTAGATACCCTTACATGCATATTTAATGTCTTTGTAATCAAAGATGAAGTGAAAATTGCTGGCCACGTACTTCCTGATTTTTCAGAGTACTGTAGTGCCTTCATCTTCAGGGTCAAGAATGGATTGCTTTACCCTGAAGATGAAGGCACTGTGATACTTTGAAAAATCAGAAACTAATCACCCAACAACATGTCATATCGCAGGAGAATTAAATCTTCATCGACACTGCTGTGAGAGCCTAAAATCTAACAAAGACAGCTGCAACTGGTTGCAACTGTTGTGACTAGGTATGTGTTAATAATCACAGTACCTGTGGCTGTTCAAACTGCATCCACACTTACCGGTAGCCATCCCATCCTGCATCTCCTCTAAGAAACTCCTTTGGAATAAGAACATCTTCACCTTTGAATCCAAATGTGCCATTTTCTCCTGGTCTTCCATCTCTACCAGGTATTCCATCTGGGCCAAACTGACCCTGTCAACATCCAAACATATTCATGCACACTATGTCACATTAAATTCAGTGTTTTCCCGACATAATGCCCAACCAAGTTCGGGGCCTGAACCCATTCTCAGCAGCCCTGCCCAATCTGAAAAAAAATTTGATGCAGACACACTGTTCTTAAAGTCAGCCGTTTTACAGATATGCCAAAATTACAAATGGAACAAGACACACTCATACTTAATAAGACATTACTCAATGATCACATGTGCCAAATTCTTATTCCAAGCAAAAAGTGACTGAGCAGTCTCTATTCTGTCTACACCTAACAGCAAATTTCATGCTGGCTGCAGCATTATTTTCATCTCACAGTCACTCTGAAAACTATGTGATCACACCATGTATAGTGCTGCCAACCACAGAAGGCAAAGCCGTTCTGAGAATTTATGTCTTCCCATATGTAATGCTGTGTTGTTGGGTGAGTCTACCCCAGTGTTTCAAAAGATTGTAGTGAATTCATCCTCAGGGGTCAAACAGGCAAAGTCATACTTCATATACTGCCTGACGCTGAAGATAAGGGCAACACAATCCTTCACAACGTCATGAACGCCTCACCCAGTGACACAGTGTCAGATCTCAGAAGATCTGAATCCTCAGCAACAATGTGAGAATATCAAATCCAGCAACGTTATTCCTGTTCATGACACGGAGTCATAGTGGGGAACTGAAAGTATAGTTCTGCTCATTCTTAACCTCAGCACTAGATGGAGGTGAATGGTCAGTTTTATGGCCAACCCACTTTACACCCAGGGAAAGTGCCTCTTAGTTCCAATTGAACAGGAGGCTGGGTGGGCCACAGACGCAGTCTGGACACTCTGGAGTAAAAAATTTCCTTGCTCCTGCCAGGAATTGAACCATGATTCCATGGTCATCCAACATGCATCCGAACCACTGCACTGACTACAATATCCTGGCTCATCTGCCAACCCTGTGTATCAGAAAAGCAATCCCAAAATTACGTACAGGTAACATTACTTTATGTGTCACGTACCTTTAATCCTTTAAAACCTTTCTGACCTCTTAGACCTGGAAGACCTGGTGGTCCAGGGCGACCAACTGGTCCTTGATTACCAGGGAATCCCTTGTCACCTTTTTCTCCTTTTTCTCCTTCTTGTACATCCAATATTTGTCGACCTGGATATACTATTCTACCTGCTTCTCCCTTTCTACCTTTTGCACCCTGTGCACCTGCACAGAAAAGTTTTAGTATTTTAACAGAACAAAGCTAAGGTGTCAAAACAAAGAAGATTACTGATTCAGTGCCTTCCAGTGAACATTATCAATATTTCCTTTGATAATCCTTGTAGTATCAGACACCACGGTTAAAATAATGACTGTGCCACCCTGCATATGTTTAAAATTACTGTATTAGTTCGAATTTAAGATTCACCTTCCTTCCACATTTTTCTGAACCAAAAATTAGGGCGCGTCTTAAATTCAAGGTATTATTTTTCACGCTTTGAAAGTCCCAAAAACATCATTTTCCTTGAAGATCGAATGCCCTTTAAATTTTATGGATATGAAACGTATTTGCTTGCAAAAATTCTTTTGCTGAAAATCCTATCTTAAAAATGTGGTACATCTTCAGTTACAGGGCATCTTAAATTTGAAGTAATATGGTATATTACTTGTTGCTAGAAACTTCTCATGTGTAGCCACACTGTGATTTTAACTGGTTGCCCAGGCCACTAAATTTAGTACAGTGGTATGCCTAATATTTGTGGATCCTCAGTACACAACTTGCATGTTGTCACCCATCTGGCATCTAGAATTTTCAAGTGAATCCCAGATTTTTGGAAAATCTGTGCACCCCTGCTCTAGACATTCTTACTTCAAGAACCCAAATGAAACAAATAAGACTCATTTTCAACACACACTGTTTGTAGACACACAGTGTGCGTTTACTGACATTACAGCTATGGCACTGGTCATATTTAACCCTTTAAAGACGAAGCGTATCTGTTTTATATAAGGACTCAGTCCGTACCGCGCTGTAAACACTCTCCACTTTGGTTATAAAAACCAGTCTCTTAATGTTTTATAAGGCAAAAGTTGCTGTTTGTTCTGAGATCCGTACAAAACACAAACGCAATGTGGGCACCACGTAGAATTTTTTAATGTTAAACTTGGTGGTACGTAAAGTTACCGCTAGGCTTTAAAAGGTTAAACACAACTTAACTGTGGACACACTCCCTTGAAAGCTACCTGCCAGGAATGTGTGCTGCTAGATGTCAGATGAGTTTTATGGATTCAATAACATGATATTCCAGGGCACTAACATGTTCAAGATAGTTTTTAAACCATTGGGTTGAAGGTTGCTGGATGGGCCACAAAAGGATCACAAGCCTGACTATCAATGTTACCAAATTTGATACAGACATACAAAAAGCTTCAAGGATTCTGGTACTCTGGAATGTGATACCATGTCACTGGGTGAGTGGTTCCTTTGAAACATGGTGAACCACTCACCCACTGACACAGCATCACCTCCCAGTGGACTGGAATTCTCCAATACACCACTGTGGAAACAAAAACTCACATCGCGAGGAGTATCAGATATAACATGCCACATCTTTCATAACAGTGCAGATCACAGATGATGTTCTCATTATGCAAAGAGCAACTGGTTCTGTCTTAGATAGAATGGGGATTTGCTTGGGGAGGCAGTTTATAAATGATTGCAATAAGTCATTCCTTTAACAGATGTTATGAAGTAGTAACTTCATCTATGAAGAAAATGTGTTGTCTACTGTCAGCAGTAATTCTAATATGTTACTGTTTCAACATAAATTGAACAAACATAACCTTTCACAAAAGAAGGCAGTGTCCACTTGATGCAACTACTGTAACTAAATT
Source organism: Coptotermes formosanus (assembly GCA_013340265.1). Taxonomy (NCBI): domain Eukaryota; kingdom Metazoa; phylum Arthropoda; class Insecta; order Blattodea; family Rhinotermitidae; genus Coptotermes; species Coptotermes formosanus. The sequence goes on along the minus strand of BLKM01000399.1, from coordinate 55,911 downwards.
TTTGCATCAGCAAGTTAAATTGTCCTTAAGTCCTACAATATTAAGAACAAGCAAAAGGTGACTCCCCAGTTCCAACCTCTGATGACCTATCAAGAATGTAGGAGAACTGCTGAATTTCCACTATGGAACACCGTGTATAAAAAAATCAAGTTCCTGCTTCACAGATAATACTATTCATATTCACTACAAAGATCAACTGATTAAAGCTATTTAAGGAAATAGTTGCTGTTTATTATAAGAACCACACAAGTCCCATAAATACATTCTGTATGCAAAATACAGATTATCTTAATTTTAAATCATTTGGTACATATATTTACCACTGTTTCTTAAAAGGTTACTACTGCTTCCTCTTACCTTTGGGTCCTGTTAAGCCCTCGGTACCTGGCAATCCACGCAGACCTGTTTTTCCCCTCTGTCCCTTTATTCCACGTTGACCTAGGAGTCCCGGGAAACCTAGAGCACCTGACACACCATCTCTTCCACCGTCACCAGGTTCTCCTTTTTGCCCAGGCACAGCTGCAAGGTCACATCATTTGTGTCTTACTGACAGAATAAACAAGACTGCAAATGATGACAGCCTACTCCCTAATGTATTATACACATTTTAACCAGGCATTCTTTCTTTAAAAATGTCATACAGTTTCATGGTACATGCATGAATGTACACGCACATGCACATGCACACACACACATCTTTCACCAGGCTATCACAGAGCCCAAGCAACAGCTGATGGATATGAAATAAGTCCCCTCCAACAAACCTGTGATTTACTTACGCCCATAGGAAAAGCATGGCGTCTCTATATGCTGATTTTTACAAACCTCACAAATGTTCCACAGCATTATGCAATGACTTCTTGTACTGATGTCACCCCAAAGTGTGGACAAAAATTTACTTATGCCCCTGTGTAGAGTATTCAGTGGACAAATTTCCATGAAGCTCACCATCATGGACATCTTTTGAAAAGAATTTTGTCCAAACTGGATGACAAATGCAAACAATGTGGGCAAAATTTCATTCATGCACAGGCACACACCCAGAATTTTTCATTTGTGTGGGGGGAGGGCGGAGTGCTGACCCTGTAGCTATATTTAACTTATCTTTGATGTTAAAAACTGTGTTATAAAATTACATCATAAATATAACTATAACATAACACTGTTTGCAACTGCATTTATATATACACAAATATAAATACATGTTCCACGACTGACTCAATTTAAGTCACAAGGTCTAATCTTCTTGTTTAGTAAGTTCAATGGAGCCCTTTTAAGTTATTTTAGTTTTCAGAATTCTAATGTACTAGTCATCAGCCAATTTTGTGGCTGATTTCAGCTGAAGGGTAAATCACGTCAAACTTTTGACATCATTGGGTATACAAAATCTGTATTTTTTTAAATTTTTTTTGGGGGGGGGGGGGCTGCAACCCGCAGCCCCCATTTGGGTGTTCACATCCTTAAATAAGGTACGGATTTTACTGCCAGTTCTCACAAAACTTACACCTGCTTGACAAATTTCTGTAAGGAACCCTTACATAAAATTTTATGGAAGTTTGATACGCAGTTTAGTAGCTGAACTCGTCACAGACAGAAGTGGTTTTAACATAAAGCTTTATTTGTACTTCATAAACAACGCCTAAAGATTGCTTGAGGTGAAAGTTCCTGATTCTCAGCATTTTAGAGTCATGTATTTACAGCAGTGTATCGATCCTGTTTGTCTGGTCAGTCACACTAAGAGAAGCCTGGAAGAATTTGGAAATGAAATGCTGAGAACAGAAGGGCACAGCGAAGTTAACATGGGAGAGGAGAGATATAACTCCACCCATTCTCATCTTCAGGACTAAATGGAGGTGACTGGTTAGCTTCGTGCCATGGCCACTTCACGTGATGCTCATTGAACAGGGGGGGCTGGCTGGGCCCCAGAGATGGTGTGGACTCTACGAAAATGAAAACAGCCCTTGCCCCTTTCAGGAATGGGATGGGGAAAATTACATAATGGTGACACTTATAATCTAGGGAGGTGGTCAGATGGGGAGATCTAGATGTAAATGGTTCTAGCATATACTTGAGCATATCTCTTAAGGAATGATCTATGAAGATATGAAATAGCTTTAGGATAAGGTTCACTGGTGTGATCCACATTGCATATATTGCAGGGAATTTCCTAACCACTTCAGTCACTGCTCTATTAAAGTAGTTTACATTACACTAAAAAACATTCAGGTACACATGGAATCTTTTTATTGTTTTCTGTGTGTGTCTCCACACACACACACATGTGCGTGCGTGCGAATGCACACTGACCATCAGTATATCACATTAAGCATACATATGTGGTGTATTTGTGAGTCTCTTTGTTCACTTGAGTGACATGATGAAATCATCCAGTCATCAGGGCTTGTTGATTTCACATACAAAAACTTATATTTGAACATTTTTAATAAACTGCAAAGTACTTTATACTTCAACAAAGTAGGTCAGCACTGCTTGTATTAAGGATTATACACACTGTGACAGTATTACTAACTCAGGGATATTCTGTTAGGGAGTAAATACAGTAGAATCCTGATTTAAGATTTCTCAATTTAAAGTTTGCCTGGAGTTTTAAATTAGGAAGTGCTGCCATCTACAAACTGTGTTGTTTCTGTTTAGTGTAACATGAGGCATATGTAAGCACATGAATGAAACACTACACACGGCCAGCATCTGGACAATTAGTAACATCCCATTCAGCACATTATCAGACACAACCACCCTGCGCAGATAGAGGGGGAAGCAATCAACTTCCGGCGACACAGGATGTCCTTTGAGTCAGGGAATACATGATAAGGGTCATCAGGCAACGACTGCCAACCACTTTCATTGGGATTTAAATTTATTAGCCTTAAAGCTTCATTCACATCTTTCACTTTCCAGGTGGTTTTTGCGCTGTTACAGAAGACAATACTTTTGAAACCAACATGCCTATATTGGAAGTTCAAAGTCTTCTCATATATTGTGCTCTGCCATCTGCTAAATGTCTACAAATGTTTTGGAGTGTACAGGCTTCATCTTTATGCTCAAGCATTTAGACTGGTACATATTTACCAAAATTTCAAAGGACTTTACTGCCTTCAAAACGTTGGTTAACTATTTATCTATCAACATGCAGAAACTTCCCAAAGGTGAGAAATTCAACACCACCATGACAGTCTCAAAAGTCACAAAGTGTATCTTTAATTGCAGTTGTGTTTTTACAACACATACACATTCTCTTTCGCTACCCAAAAGATTTACTGTTCTGTACAACTTTCTAATACATCAATATTATTTATAGGTGTCTAAAAATAATTTACTAACTCCTTCTCACATCTCCCACCTAAACTACCGAGTGTAAATATCGGGAAGATAAAATCTTCTGGGATGTAAAACTCTACCAATGGAAAATGCTGCAACAACTTCATATTTTGCACAACTGTCTTCATATTGCATAAGTCAGGTGTTCTAGACTAACATTACAGATTTGAATCCTCATTCAGAAGCTGAGTCAAGAAATTATGCATCCTTTGTAGGAGTCAAAGATTCACTGCTGTTTCTAAAAGAATTAGTCTGAAGGCTGCCTAGTCTAACTCCGGTTTTTCATGGTGTTCCTTAATGTCTCCAGTCAGATGCAATTATGGAAAATTAGGCCACGATTTTATGCTGTGTACCAGAAATCTTAGCAACTGCAAGCATTATTAAATAAAACCAAGAGTAAACAAGAGCTTGGCTACCGGACCCCATAGTAAGCAGCATCAACAGTGTTCATCCTCGGTATGTTAAGGACTGTTACCATAAAAACATCACCAAAAGTTGAGCGATTAGTACTGCTACTTAGTGCTTGGCTGAATTCTAAGCCTAGAGACTTAGGATGCACAGAACTCTGTGCCAGTCTCAGCACCTCCATCTGTAACACATACTGTGCTGTGATGTGCACGAGACTCAAGGACTTTCACTTCTGTGCAAAGAAGGACTAAATAAATAATGCTGTCTATTTATGGCCTACCTTCTAAGGAAAGGAATTCACTAAAATTACACAGCTCAATTATAGCTTGCCTGTATGAACTAGAACTCTGAACCCAGTTGCACAGAAGTGTACACCCAGACTCTGGTACCTGGGAGAACAAAATTTCATAATATTTTCCTTATATGGCTACTACATAAAAGCTGTGGAGACGCCTTGCTATAGCACCCATCAGGAATTTCTATATGGTCATTGTAATGGAGCGAAAGCCATACAGCAGTAGATCAGGCTGCTGAAACATTCTTTTGTCTCCAACAAAAAAAGTAGCATCACTTACAAAATTGTTTTCTATGAAAGATAATATCACACAGAAATTTACCTTTACATTTCTCCAGGCAGTGCCTTGCAACTTTCTAATACACAGCCATAGATTTATTGATTATACGCTGCTAAAAATGAAAGTTTCAGATGATGCATCAGAGAGAAACTTACCTCCCTTACACACTCCACAGTCATCTCCTCGTGGTCCACGACTACCTTTCAGTCCACGCTCTCCCACCCTACCAGGAATTCCAGTATGGCCTGGTGATCCTGGAAGTCCTCTCTCACCTGGGGGCCCCTGGATAGGGACTCCTACACCTGTAAATCCCTTGGGCCCTGAAAGAATCAGATTCAAAAACTTTGTCTGGATGCATATAGTTTGGAAGGTTATAATTCAAACTTTAGAATACGTATGAAATGTTATTTCATAAACAGTAGAATCCAGTTTTTTATTCTATGAAATAGTGAGTAACAGGTTCGAATGGTGCCTCATTAGTATGAGCTAACCAGGGTTGTTTCATTATTCCATGAAATAACTACTGTAGTTGTTCTTTGAACTACTTAGTTAAAGTATTCATTATTTTCTTCATACAACACTCTAAATAAATGTCCTGTTAATGTAAGAAATAACTAGGCATTCTATAAAAAGCTGAAATTATAAAATTTAACTGTAACTTACATGCATGACTGATGCAAAATACAAAATATACTTACTTCAGTGGGCTCTACAAGTTATTTTATAACAAACAGAGGGGCAGAGTAATCACTTTCACAAGATGTAAATCAATAAGAGACAGCACCAGTTCTAGCTGTGGAACATTCACTCAGTAACTCAAATTAATATAAACTGCATTCCTCAATTGTAGTACTCATATCAGATGGTTGGTGGGTTTCTCTTGAATGCTTTCAAGAACAGTCACATGGTTAGAGTGAGAAAATTCAGTGACAGCTGGCCTTCAGTATTTGCATTCTGGCCCTGTTTCCTCAACATAACACACTTATTTTTGTAAAAATACATATTTCACAGTGTTACGTTACATTATCACTCTTTTCATGTATTTTTAAAAATACAAAACCTAATATTTTCCACACACACCAACTACAACTTGATATCCCATCATGACGTTATGATCCCTGCAACCACCTGCATATGATGCAGCTAGCATCAATGTCTGAAAAATAATGCAGACCTGTTGTCAAATTTTCATTTAAGTGTCAGGCAGTGATACGTCCAGTTGTAAGCTTTTGCATCATGTTAGCCAAACCGAATTCACAAGTAAAGCACACAACTGGCAGTCTGTGAGGCCAACATATAAACGTTATCCAGTGCCATTTTTGAGACAGACAGCACTGCACAGTGATAAGAGAAAATTATCAAATACTGTTGGCACTGTACAGCTACCATCTCATACAAACAGCTTTGACCTTGCAACTGACAGAACAGTTGGTGTCAAACAGATATTTACGACCAGTAACGAATGTATTCCTCTATACACTGGAGTGATATACAGCTGTATCTTCAACATGTGAGTTACTACTATTATACTCTGTTATGTTCTATCTGTTTAGAGCTCTGCATAAATGTGACTGCAAGCACATTATAAACAGGATGCTTAACAAACTGTGGCCAGTGACAAGTGACAGATGAAGTTGATACAGAATTACGTTTTTTACAGGACCTATATATTTTCTCTGCAAGGTTAGACCTGAGATGGGGGACCCTATGCATGCTGTTAAGGTTAAAGCAGTTGCAATCAATCAAGGACAGTAGTTTTAAGGTACTGAATTATCCGAAGATGAAAACAGCGAACGCCTGATAGTGTTGTTAAAGCAAAACTGCACTGCTGGTTTCTGGTATTAGGATAACATGATCATGGAACTGTCACTCACCTTGTAAACCATTTTCACCACGTTCTCCTCTCACCCCTTTAAAACCATCACCCCCTGGTATTCCGTCTTCACCTGGTGGCCCTGTCACTGTGAGTCCAGGAAATCCCTTCTCTCCCGTAGCACCCACTGGACCCGCAACACCTGGACTCCCCTGTGGACCTGGAGGGCCTGGTGACCCTGTAATAGCAAGTGAAAAATATGAATTTCTCAACATGTTTTGATTTACACGAGAGATCTGCATAACAAGAGGATGGGGAAAATAACGTGATAGATAGCTTCATAATTCGTGTTCTTCAAAAGTTATTATTGTGGGTGTCAAATAAAGAGGAATGAGATAGGCAGATGAGAAACACAGACAGAGAAATTTAATCAGCAAGCTAGAAGGAAGACAGTCCACTCAGGAGATCAAGGCATAAATGCGGATACTAACAAAACAGAGTTAAATCGATAGGGTTTCAGGCTGGAGTCATCTTATTCATGATAGGCTCAAGTTGCCATGAAAATGAATATCACATTCCATAAAGGCAGGAAATTCCTTGATAAACCTAATTAATAGACGGTTCAAACTGTGAAGCTCCTTTTGATGGGGTATTCATAATCATCTCGCTACTTCCTCGCTAATGGGTACAAATATTCTCTTCAGTAACACATTAAACGCAATCCATCACCAGGCAAAAAATTACATAATTTATGTACTTTTGATCACAACACTTCAATAGAATGCCCACAGGAAGAGTGATCCAGAATGATTTTACACTTCTTGACATGATAAAGCATTATATCAGCAACAAATGAGGACACCTTTTAGATGTACTCATAAGTCACCATGTACCAAATAATAAATAATCCTGAAAATGAATACCATCCATTTTACCCTTCCACTGCGTTTTGTTCGAACTCGACCGTCCTCGGGGCAAATTGTATGAGACATGGAAAGTTACTAACAGTTCATTAAGAAGTTGCATGCTTTTACCAATGGAGACAGATACACAAATTACTATTAAAAGTTGTAAAAGTATCCTAAAATATGTATCATAAATAGTTCTACAAACAGAAGTCCAAAAGCATATGTGTATGATCAGGATGAACAACAAAACCCCGTCTGAGTAGCTGTATACCAACGTTTGCAATTTCGTTCATTAAGAAACTGGTCATATCCGAGATCCACAATGATAGGCAGGAATCACTTCAGCAAAATTTAAAGTTTTTGTCTGTCACCATTAACCCTTTAAAGACGAAGTGTATCTGTTTTATGTAAGGACTCAGTGCGTACCGAGCTGTAAACACTCTCCACTTCAGCTATAAAAACCAGTCTCTTAATGTTTTATAAGGCAAAGGTTGCTGTTTGTGCTGAGATCCATACAAAACACATAACCGCAATGTGGGCACCACGTAGAATTTTTTAATGTTAAACCTGGTGGTATGTAAAGTTACCGCTAGGCTTTAAAAGGTTAACATCAATTACTGCAATTGCACTCATACATCAGGAACCATGCTCTATTTCACTTCTATTCTGAGACAGAAGTTCCACATGTCTGCTTCTTGGTTTACTTGATGACACTTTATCAAATGAAACTGTTATATGACGTAAAATTACAGGATGAGTATGCAGTAGTAATGACATTGTGCACTGCTTTAGAGCTCTGCTTCTAAGAGTCTGCAGGGAGGCATTATGGGAAACCACAAACTTCTGAGCCACGCAGCACAATCCAGTACTTAGGAACATAAATTAACCCTTTAAAGACGAAACGCATTCTGTCTAATATAAAGACTCGGGGCGTACTGCACAGTAAACACTCTCCACCTCAGTTTAAAAAAACAATAATTTGATGATATGTCATGGAAAAGTTGCAGACTGTTCCCAGATAAGTAAAAAACAAATAAACGCAATGTGAGCACCACGGACAATTGACTAAAGTTAAGCCTGGAGATACATAAAGTTACTGCTAGGCTTTAAAAGGTTAACACTAACCAATCCACCAGAACTTTCAGTAAAGACACTGAAATATGAGGAATTAATTCTCCTGGCTTGTGACGCAGTCTTGTTGGGTTAGTGCTTCCCAATATTTTGCAGGAATAACATCTTCATGTTCTAGGGTTCAGGAAGACCCCTCAACCCTTGTAGGTGAAGGCACAACAACCCCTGGCATAAGAGAAATAATGACCCATGACACAGCATCACAAACCAGAAAACCTGAATACTCAACAAAACTGCTGGGGACACATCACATCTTGCACACTAAAGCATGTCCTGCACTTCGTAACTACCACCTTTTCAAATACTTTGTTCTTAATTCAACCCACTGAAAATTACAAAGCAGAGGGCTCAATTGCAACCTGTAGTCATGGATATGACTGCTAGTTTATATCACAAGGAAACAAACGTACAATCCCATTTAACCTTTAAATGACCTGCATTCACAAACATGCACATGCACATTAAAAAAACACCCCCAGAAATTCATTTTACATATTTATGCAACAAGGAAATTTCCAGAACTTCTGAGATATGCTGCATAATTCCTGGCTTATTTTCTACAAAATGTCATTTATTTCATAATTTTATAATTTTTTGTTCACATAATACTCACATTTTTCTTAAACCATGCACTTAAATTTAAATACCCACCCTGGTCATTTAAAGGTTAACCATCCACATTTAAATTCAGTGGTACTAACCATCATCTCCTTTTTCTCCTTTGATGCTGAGACCCTTTGCCCCCCTTGGTCCAGGGTCTCCAGGAGGCCCCGGTTCACCTGAAGGCCCAATAAACCCTGGTTCACCACGTCTACCAGGCACTCCAGAGAGGCCTCTAGCGCCCGGAGGGCCTGAAAGAAGGACGTCATTATTTGAACATCCAATCAGCCAAAAAGATGATTCTCATGTCATTGTTAGGGTACAAACCTAAGGGGCCTTGAGGTCCTACAACACCAGGGCCCCCTGCTTCATCTAAATTAGGGTCATAGACCCCAGGTGCTCCTTCAGCTCCTTGTACACCTGGTGGGCCTACTGCACCTGGTGTCCCTAGTTCTCCCTGGAAACAAAGGATATGAACACTATGATAAACATTACAGAATTCCAGTCCAAAAATATACCGACATGTATGCAATTATTTCTTGCAGATTCTCTGTACTGATTTATAGATGTAGAACAACATACAGTAAATTTTGTCAATCTGGCACTACTGGAAAGCAGGTATTCCAATAAATATGTGACCAGCAAGTAAGCTAACAGCCAGTGCAGTACACCAGTAGAAGTCTCCAGAAAAAGCCAGAAGTGATGCTGCACTCACAACTGTGCTGTTTACATCTGTTAAAAACCGCTGTACCTTAGAACCATGGCCACTAAAATGTAACACTTTGTAGTGAACAGAAAAATAAATGTGATAAATACTGCTCAGAGAGAATAAATTGTCAGGAAAACAGTAAGATGTCTAATTAATTTGAGGGCAAAAACAGATTTCGTATGTGTAATATTAAAGTTTCACTTATTTAGTGATTACAGTCAGCAAAGCCCATGGATCTCACATTCACCATTATTGTATTCAGCACAATTTTTACATTCAGTAAGTTTTGTAAGTTTCATTCTAGTTAAAATTCACTAGTCTGATAAGCTTTATTCAAAAACACATAACATAAGCTTGAAACACTTCCTGTATAACCCAACAATATAACATGACCCTCTTGTTACTTACATGTTTCCCATCTAACCCCGTCCGTCCAGCATAACCAGGGGCTCCCTTTGCTCCTTTAGGGCCACTTGGCCCTGGTGGGCCTTCCTTGCCCTGTTTCCCTCTTTGCCCATCATGCCCTTGTTCACCCTTCACTCCTTTGGCTCCAGGAACACCAGGGTGACCCTAAGAGGAACCAAGACTGATTGAAACCTCTACAAAATATATTTAATCTCAATCTAACATGCTTAAAGGTGAAATTATTTAAACTGGCCCTGAAAAGATTTCTTCTCTCTAATTCGTTTTATTCCTTAGATGAATATTTTAATTGTAATTTCAATTAATGAACTTGGGTCTTGGCACACTACCAGGTAAAATTTGTAATTATCTTACTTGCTACAGTTGATATTATGCACAATAATCACATTATATAATATATAATATCTCAATAATTGTACGTGTTTTAACTTGTAATACAGACTGCTATTACATGATGTATAGAAAATTTATGACAACTGCTATCAGCAAGTGTGTTGTGTATTTACGACTTCCTGTATGTTATGTATTTAAGTATTTTGTGACCTATACTGTTGCTTTTGACTGTGTCCATACCCATAGGTTTTGTAACAGAGATAGGGTCCATGGCATGTGAAAGGAAGGAAGGAAGGAAGGAAGAAAGGAAGGAAGAAAGGAAGAAAGAAAGGAAGAAAGAAAGGAAGGAAGAAAGGAAGAAAGAAAGGAAGAAAGGAAGAAAGAAAGAAAGGAAGAAAGAAAGGAAGGAAGAAAGAAAGGAAGAAAGGAAGAAAGAAAGAAAGAAAGAAAGAAAGAAAGAAAGAAAGAAAGAAAGAAGGAAAGAAGGAAAGAAAGAAAGTTCCTGCCAACATCCAAGTCCTGAACTCACCGCTGGCCCTTCAAATAGAGTAGATATATAAAATGGACTGTAAAACAACTGGGTTTTGATTTAGAGTAAATGCAATGTTTTGTGACTCTGATTTAAGATTTTTCTCCATTTAAGGCTACAAAAAGCTTGCACCCTTGACAAATCTTAAATGCAGGTATATGCAGTCAAACTCAAGTTATAACCATGAAAGGGACTGAATATTTTGTGTCATTATAAACAACTGTTGTTCTAATTGAGGAGTATAATGTTATGGTTAACAGTGAGGAATTAACTGGTGCCACAGAATATCTGACTGTATAGATGAAATGTCACATAAACCAATGACATTATAACTGGGTCCGACTGTATCAGGGGGTCTCGAACATGATCTTATTCCAACTATAGAATGTGGCCACATTCAGTGTCAAAGAAATTTTTCATTTTAAAAGCTTTTCTTCAGAAATGATTTTAATCCCTTGGATGGTAAGGCACAGCATATGGGACATCAACAAAGAGATAACTGTCCAACACAGTTTTAAATTGAATAATTATGGTATGTTTTGATTCTGTCATTAAAGATACGAAGTATTCTTAATGGTTTGTTTAATTTTAATGAAAACACAGCAAAATTCCTTTAATCCAACGTCCAATAGCCTGGAAATCCTCATAATCTAGCACTTGAGGTGAGTAGTTGCAAGACCAGAAGTTCTGCTTTTTACCAGAAAAGAGCTTCGTCAATGAAAGAGGCAGATTTCAGGGACATGTACAAAAAGGCCTTCAAGGGCGTCTGTACATCAACTATTATGATATCTCTTGACTCCTTCTTTCCTACTCCATCAGCTTCTTCAACTCTGAAGACTCCCGAAAACACAGAAGAGGGCACTGATGACCTTGAACCAGCAGGTGAAAGAGATACCCAAATGGAATACTCTTCTAATTGGCTGTGCGGCCCAAATATAGGAGCAGGAACAAAAAATTACATGTAAGAACTTAGGTCAGTATACATACCGTCTGCTAATCTGGGATATTTGATAGTTTGATGTGTGTCCAGTGTCAGTTGGATTAATGGAATTCTGCTGCAATTAGCCTCTTTATTGTTATTAAAATGTATCTTTGGATTGTTACCATTCTTCTAGGGTAAGGTGTCAGTTACACTGACTTTCAATGAAAGTTATCTGACATTACAGGAATTAAGTGCATAACAATGAGAAACTGCTATCATTGTACATATGACAAACATGCCCATTTAAGAAAATGCGAGCAACCAATGTTTTCTTTGTGTGTGTGTGTGTGTGTGTGTGTGTGTGTGTGTGTGTGTGTGTGTGTGTGTGTGTGTGTGCGCGCGCGCGCGCGCGCGCGCGCGCATGCTGTTTTCCTGCTCAAAGCTGGTGAGGTTTCTTGAAACCTGCAGTTGCATTGAGGTTTCAAATTTACTTGGTGTGGGCTTGCCCATAAAGTTACCATGATCACGGCCCAGCTTACAAACATCAGCGTAATAATTTATTGCAATTTATAATTACATTACATACTAATGCAAAGTTATTTAATAAATTCAGTCATACAGAACGTCCCTTTCATGGTATCCCTGGGCAAGTTATATGTCACTATGCACTAGAGCTGCTTTGCTCAGGCACATGATAAAAGAGACACTCTGTATACTGTTATGTTCAGTAAGGTTTTAGAGCTGTCTTACTTGCGGTCCTTTGGGCCCAACTTCACCCTTCTGTCCTGGTAATCCCCGATCTCCATGGCCACCTTGGGGCCCTTTGGGCCCTTTAAATATAGGAGGGTGTTCCACTGCTTCTTCCCCGTCCTGAACGAACTTACCAGGCGGACCAGGTTCCCCTGCATCGCCCTGCTCTCCCTTCAGTCCCTTTGGTCCTATCTTGGCATCTCCTGGTTCTCCAGACAAACCCTTTGGTCCTAGGGGTCCACCTGGACCCTGAACATCACCAAACACAACACAGAGACAGCTGAATCACTGTTCCTCTACTCACAGTTTGACATAAGAACACAGGTCAGGTTCCCCAAGTGCCAGTCTGCAACTTGGAACAAAACCAACCAACAGCCTGCCTGAATCCAGTCCATGCCTCCCCATCCCATTTCTGTAAGATCTATTTTAATACTATCCTCCAATCTATGCCTAGGTCTTCCAAGTAGTCTCATATATTCGGTCTTTCCAACTGCAACTCTGTATGCATTTCCCTTCTCCCCTGTATGTGCCACATACCTCACCCATCTAATCCCCCTCTGTTTGATCACTATAATAAAATCTGGTGCGGAGTACAAATCATGAAGCTCTTCATTTTGCATTTTCCTGCAGTCTGCTGTTTCTTTCACCCTCTCAGGCCTAAATATCATCCTCAGCACCACATTCTTGAACACTCTAAGCTTATGATGTTCCCTTAATATAAGAGACCAAATTTCACACCCATTGTAAACAGGCAAACGTATAGTACACGGTTTTTTAAATCTTTACATCACTGGATATCATACACCAATAAAAAAACTGCCATGTAAAACCTGGCACTTAATTCAACATTTGCAGTACTACAACAGATACCACTGATTTCATGAACGTTTTCTAATGTATTTATAAAATAACTGCAGAAAACTGAAACATACCAATTTCTACACATTTTCTTATTTTTGTCACCCCACATCGCATATTATCAACTGTCAACACTGCACTGATGGTTACTCACTGGATCTCCAGGTGGACCTGTATCACCGGGCGGTCCTGGACGACCATCATAGCCGGGCAGCCCCTGAAAAGTGGATGAACAGAATGTGGATTGAGAAATTTCTGTAGCTTCTCACTGACCCATCAGTTTGTAACTGACAGAGTAAAGCAGTCTAAGGTTGATCATTTTCATGCTTTATGCAATGAGTCTCCTTCAGTCCTCTAAGGTATATTTTGTTTCCAAAAGTGTTCATATTTTATTAAAAATTAATTCTCATGCTTTTTATGCTTTAGGCTACTTTATCTTCTTATTACTGTTATTTCGTAAGTACCTGGAACCAATTATGCGTTTTACATGAAAATGAATGCTAGTCGTGACTTCGAATTTTAATGCCAGTGTCTCATACAAAAATACAAAATAAGTGTCCAGAAAATTCTAAATAACACAGAAGTCACATTTTTCAGTATACTTTCTACATGAGCAGTCAGTCCTGTCAGTATAATTTCTACATGAAAAGTCATATTGTCAGTATACTTTCTACATAAATGGTCACACCTGTCAGTATACTTTCTACATAATCATAAGCATCAGTATATATTCTACATAAACAGTCACCCTTGTCAGTATACTGTCTACATGAAAAGTCATACTTGCCAGTATACTTTCTACATAATTCTGTACCAGTGATTAAGTTGCTGATGCAAGCAAAATGAAACCATCATCAAGATACATGAGTTTTCTTTGAGCTGGTCAAAATCAGTTTGTCAGTCAGGAAAATGCCTAAATTATGAAACCCCAATGTTTATTACTGTGACAAAAATCCATCACTGCGCCTTATCTTGAACCATTTAGGTTTAGTTGAAGTCATTACACCCTCAGTCTATAAGACCTGTTTTAATAATATCAGCAAACCAATCTTGCAGCTATAGATTTACTATAACGTACCTCTATTCCGGGTCTTCCTGGGACTCCCCGGTCTCCTTTCACACCTTTAGTATTCACGCCACCCTCTCCCGGATCTCCTGGAATTCCACGGGGACCATATCCTCCTGGAGGACCTCTCACTCCAGGTATTCCAGGCAGACCACGCTCTCCTGGGTGGCCATCGGTGCCATTACAACCGTCCAGTCCAGGTGGCCCTGGGGAACCTTCCTCCCCAACTGCTCCCTGTCAAGACGAGTGTGACATAACCACCCTGTATAGCAGTGATTAACAAACTGTGGCCCGCTTCACCTGTGCCTGCAGCCCACAACTTTACAAACACACATAACTTTTGCTCCCCATCATAATGGGTACCAAAATTTTGAGTAATTTGGTGAGCATGGTGCATACTTGATTCAACACACAATACTTAAGTTGCAATGGTCTATGTAACCCATGTTGAAAGTTTATATTGGGAGGAGTGAGAAAAATACAGAGTGATAAGTTTCAACGTCCCCCTTACCCTTTCAGTTTTAAATACTGTATGTATCTATAAATTATCACGAACCAACTAATGCACTTTACTCACATTAAATTGTTCAGGAAAATGCTCCTACATGTTTCGAACCGTCGCAGGGTTCATTCTCAGGGAGTCACACAATCACCAATCACACGCACTGCCACAATACAATAACAAAAGTTAGTCACAATTTAAAATCCATCTGTTGTGTTGGTAAAATGTCATTAAAATTTGTCTTCTTAAGGCAATGAATAAAACTTGGTTAAAAAGATGTGTTTTGCGTCGGTGTATGGAGCAGTTATTGGAGTGCACTGGAAGATGTAATAGTACCATGTTAACGTTTATTACATGGCCACTATATAAAATCTTATGAACAACAGTCGATGCATACACATTCAGTCTATTAGTGTCTATTATAATAATACGAAGTGCAGATAGATAGAATTTAATGTGAATAAAATTCATTAGTTGCTTTGTGATAATTTATAACTAAGACAATGCACGGTGTGAATATAAAATACCGTATTTATCGTCTGATAAGACGCCTTTTCTCCGATAAATGTCCCCCAGAACCACCCCGCGTCTTTATACCGTACATAATTATTGGCTAATAACTATGCAAAAGTAGCTGGGTAATTACACACTTTGCCTTATGAGGCGGGAAATGCGGTATGGTCTAGCAGGGGTGTAACTGGGGGGGGGCAGTGATGTGGCCGCCGCGTGTAAAACACGCATCCCTCCAGGTACCAGATATTACGACACTAGACACAGATGGGCCCGTTCTACGTTGATCCTATACATACATAAACAATTAAAAACTTTAATTACCAGAGAATATTACATTTTAATGGTTAATAAGTTTGTTTGAAATATTTAGGTATCACAAAATACTCATTTGTGTACAAAACTTAAGATAATCGAATATTTGCATTCAAAGCCATAATTTATTTACGGCAAAAATTAAATTTTGTCCAAATTGTCCGTATTTTCGTCAGACCTATATAAAATTCAACACAGGACATTTCCAGCAAAATTTATTGAGTGACTTTGAAAAACAGGGCAGCAGTGGCCCAGATAAGACCTCCGCAGCCCCGTAGGTCAGGGGGCCCACCAAATGTTCAGAATACTAAAATATTTTTGTGGATTCTTGCGGACTGAATTCCGCCTTCTGACAGAAGGCAGCATTCTGGACCGGTGTCATGAGATCTGCGGGTCACTTCGATAAAAATTATAGGAAGGGCGGGGGGTCGATTATGAAGTCGCGGGGGGGGGGGGTTCGACTGGTTATTTAAGCTGCTACGACGCAGTGAAAGCCACACACTACTTGGGGGGCGCAAATAAATTTCTGTCCGTCATTGTCATGTTTATTGTTTCACGTGGGTGACGTCCTATTAAGAGCATCTTGCACACTGTGTGTTGAGTACTGCGAGTTGCGTGAATATAGGCGCAGGGAAGAATGTACTTTTATTATAGGAGTAAATAAACTCTATTTACGTGCCTGCCGCGACTCTGCGTGACATTGTAAAAGCACGGAACGACTTGGCAAAGTCTGTACATTATGTCACACAGTTCACCATTTGCAACTCTGTACTCTCTTCTGCCGGTAAAGGTAAAGGTCACCCTATAACCCGCCATGAAGGCACAGAGAGGGAGTACAGGTGTAGCTATGTTCTTTCTTTAACCTCGGCGCTGGGTGGCGGTGGGTGGTCAATGCCAGCTCCGGCCGCTTTACCCCCGGGAACGAGACCCGGTACCCATTGCACAGGAGGCTGGGTGGGCCCCAGGGACGGTCTAGACGGGTGCGGAAAATCTCAACCCCACTGGGATTCGATCCCCGGACCGTCCAGCCCGTAGCGAACCGCTACCAACCACGCTTTTCTATCCGGTTACATACTAATTAACCAGTATGTTTTAGAGGAGCCGAGATAGCTCAGTCACTATAATGACTGTCTCCGAGACGTCAAGACTGGACCTGTGGCCGACCTAAACTTCTACTCAGTGGGTGTCGGGGGCAATTTCCGCTGCGGTAAGGCGGCAGGAGCGTGACGATGACCACTCACGGCATGCACCAGAACTTCACCGTCTTAATTTACATCCCCTTCACTGGCTTCTAAGGGTCAACTGAACTTTGATGGTTATACGTGAGGAAGTGTCGGTTAAACGATGGAACAGAAATTTACAAGGACACTGTTCGCAGGGCGAATGTGTAGTCTTATATAAGGGAAAAATGACATCTGATATTACTAGTATGTGATAACACACCGCCACAACAAAACATTATATATGTATATTTAGAACGTGATATGTCCAATTATCAGCCCTTAGCGTGTTTCAGCCAACGAGTAGCCATCTACAGGAAGATATTACAATACTAAAAATACACGGACGTTGATGTCAACATTTCTTTTTTCGATTTGACTCAGGCAGTACTATAAAAAGGTAAAGGTTAAGGTAGGCGTTAGGCGGTGCTCAAAGCCTGTACCAAGTGTTTCTTAAACGCGGGACTGAGCAATGCAGAGAGGAGAACGTCACTGGTCGCTGTGCAGCTAGTGATATCGTCCGCTCTCTGAGAGGGTTCCGCTTTCAGCTGGGCATTCTGTACAAGGCACCAGTTGGTGCACAGAAGGTTGGATGCAATGCACAAAACTTGGTGAAGAATTACAAGGCACCAGATGTGCCGAAAGAGTGCATAAAAGTTACTGTCATAAACGCCTCAATTTTAAATGTTAATCACAAATGTAATATTGATAATGGCAACATCTGCTGTTTCTGTTTTTAATACATGAAGTGTCACAAGGCTGTTGATGCTATAATGTCTCCTAGAAGATGGCTGCCTGTTAGGTGTAACATTTTCAGGTCTAATTATTAAAAACCTCAGGTTCTAGGTATTTAGATGTTGTTTTGATGGTGCTGATTGAAACTTATTTGAGAAACTACATACAAAGGCACAGACCCACACGCAAAAACGTAATTGTTTTTGATAAGATACCCTACGTTACGAGTGCGAGCCAAAAGTTTCCACAATGGCCGCACGTAGCGCTAACCAGATATATTGCAGCTTTACGCCGCTAGGTACCGCTCAGCTAATTTATTGTGAATTAAAGTGGTGAGGGTCACTGCAACAGAACGTTGCATTTTTATGTAATCGACGTTTTGGGTTGTTTGTGGTGAGTGCGTTCTGCGATCGTTGGAGACAAGTCAATTCAGGCTATAAGGAAAAGAAAATTTCCATCTAATTTTGTCTTAATGTCGTGAAACCATGTTCTGAGAATCATGAAATGCTTTAAGAAAAACTGTTCGTGAATACACGGTAACTACAGCACGAACCTTTGAATGACATTCACGTTTCAAAAGTTGTCAGATTTCGGTTGGAGATTCTGAAAGCTCCGGTGCTCATCGTGAAATCAGACTGATATGAATGTGGATGAACTGCGTCAAGTCATCCATGACGACCGGCTGAGTATGGTTAGCGAGATTTGTAACATTCTAGGCCTGTCATACCGACGCATTTTAACTCAAGATTTAAGCACGAAACAGGCTGCTGCAAAATTTGTGCCTCGCCAGCTGCATGACGACGGGAAACAAAACCGACATTCCGTGTGCAGGGTGTGGAATGTGGTCAAAAAGGACAGAATCGTCCCTTCCAAGATCAAGCAAAGTCGACAGCATCGCGAAACGACAGTTCCAGAAATGCCTGCAGCAGTGGGAGAGTCTTGGGTCCAGTATAGGAACGGCTAAGGGGACTTCTAATTGAGGTAGGCCATATATTAGATTATTCCAGTGGGTAAACTTCTGGCACGCAACTCAGATAATATTTATGATCACATAACCTACGTTACATAACTTATGATCACATACGTTACAGTATTTATGATAACATAACCCAAACGCTACAGTATTTTTATGACAACATAAACCCAACGTTACAGTATTTATGACAACATAAGCTCTACGTTACAGTATCTACGATAACATAACCTATATTACAGTATTTACGAAAGCATAACCCCTACTTTACAGTATTTATGACAACATAACCCCCACGTTACAGGATTTATAATAACATAACCCCCTGCGTTACAGTATGACAACAAAAGCCCCACGTTGCAATATTTATGACAACATAACCTATGTTACAGTATTTAAGATAACATATCCCTTACGTTACAATATTTATGATAATATAAGCCCAACGTTAGAGTATCTATGATAACGGAACCTATGTTACCGTATTTACGATAGCATAACCCCCACGTTACAGTATTTATGACAACCCTACGTTACAGTATTTATGACAACATAACTTGTATTACAGTATTTACGGTAACATAACCCCTACGTTACAGTATTTACGATAACATAACCCCTACGTTACAGTATTTATGATAACATAACCCCTACGTTAGAGGATTTACGATAACATAACCCCTACGTTACAGTATTTATGATAACATAACCCCTACGTTACAATATTTATGATAACATAACCCTTACGTTACAGTTTTTACGTTAACACACGCCCTACGTTACAGTATTTATGACAACATAACCCCTACATTACAGTATTCATGATAACATAACCCCTACGTTACAGTATTTAGGATAACATAACCCCTACGTTACAGTATTTATAACATAAGCCCCGCGTTACAGTATTTATGATAACATAACCCTACGTTACTGTACTTAAGCCAACGTAAGTCCCCCGTTGCAGTATTTATAATAATTACCACGTTACAGTATTTACAATCCCAAGTTACAGTATTTGTGATACGAATGGCTTAAGTTACATTTTTAAACGCTTAACGATGACTCGAAACTATTTGGAGTTTGCATTCGAAAGGATAGTTACTGGACTGACTGGATGGGTTTCATGGTTTTCGTTAGGCCCTCCACAAAAATGCCAAAGTGTTCAGTTCGTTTCATTCCTTTACCTTTCTCCCGTCATGTCTTAACGATTCGGCCATGATAAAGAACACCGACAGCGCAGTAGACGACGTAAAGAAGTAAGAGTATTGCGGTCTTTCTTGTTATAACCCCACCACTCCTCTTTTGGCTACAGAGGGGCATGTCATGACAGACTTGCCTGACGCCTAACCCAAGCCCCTCCAATAAGGAGGGAATGATACACGCGTGACAAAGAGAAAGACTAGCCTGATATACAACCTAAACCCCTATTGTCAGGAGGGAATCATGCATGACAGAGGGAGACTAGCCTGACGTCTAATTCAAGCCTCTCTGGTAAGGAGGGAGGGTAACACGCACGACAGAGAGAGGCTAGCTTTATGTCTAACCTAAGCCTCGCTCGTGAGAAGGGGGATAAACACACATGACAGAGAGACTAGCCTGACGTCTAACCTAAGCCCTACTCGTAAGAAGGTAGAGAAACTCGTATGACAGAGAGACTAGCCTGACGCCTAACCTAAGCTCCTCTCGTACCACAACACAGTGTTGGTGTTATAACAGAAACTCGTATGACAGAGAGACTAGCCTGACGCCTAACCTAAGCTCCTCTCGTACCACAACACAGTGTTGGTGTTATAACAGAAAAGGCCCGCATATTATTACCGACAAAACAAAGACAGAGGGCGTCAGTTCCTGAAGCTTGTCCTGGTCACAACTTACCGGTATTCCTGGAGCACCCCTGAATCCTGCAACTCCACCGTCTCCCTGCAAAGAGATAAAAATATAAAATGATCAGTTACTAAACTATAAATTACTTACGGTACGGTCCGATTTACATGATGACAAAATATCCAGGGCAGTCCTCGAGTTTCGGTTTATACGGAATGCGCTGGCTCATTAGGGCCATAAAAAAGCCGTTATTTGCACCCTGCCCTTAGACAAGAGACGGGTATAGTAAAATACATGATCTTTATTTTATGACAATTATCGTGTCACTTCCCACCACCACTCCGCCGCGCTTGTGGTCTGTGGGACAAGTGGGTGGCGTTAATTTGATAAGCTAGAGGACAGGAAGTGGAAGCTGATTGTTGTCAGATAAAGTGCTGACCCTACATAAAGAACCTAGTACGTTGTTTGTGCGAAATTAATCTGTAGATTCCTGTCTTGCATGGTGTATCATATATGCATTTCTCTTGCTTTGGACTGTACACAGAAAATTATTACAGGCCTAAACATGTTTCATTTGTTTGGGGTGGGAGTGGTTCTATGCAACACGTTATGCCTACTTTCAAGGATAAAAAAGAGATCAGTCTGCCTTCGTTCCAAAATAAAAAAGTAACGCTCATCTTCATGTTGTCCGCGCTTGTGTGTGTTCATTCCTCCCATTCCCTTTGCATATTTTAGGAGCAGTTGACAGATTTTCGAAAAAGTTGGCACAAACGGTATGCCTTTAGATAATAACCCACCGCCGTACATTTAAATTCCCTGCGATCAGTGGCAACATGACGGAACTTCGAACTTTTGAAGCGGCAGCAACACTAGCGACATCTAGTTTAACGTTCTCAGACTATGTATAACGATGGATATCTAAAAGCTGTACAACTTTTATTATGATAATTATACAGGTAACTCATTTTACGCGATTTCGTTTTGCGCGATTTCGCTGTAACGCGACTTGAAAATTTACACCAATTTTCGATTTTACGCGATATTCGCTTTAACGCAATTTGGCATGGACGATCCGTGGTCGCGCTTATCGAATTTACTCCATAATTTCCAGTTTCACACGATTTGGCATAGACATTCCATGGTCACGGTTACCTTCTGTAGGAGGCTGCAGAAAGTGACGTCATTGTCACGCCGTCAGTCACGTGCATGGATTGATTTTGTCGGTGTTATAAACACGTGGCTCATTTAGTTTTCTCTTCAACAGCACTGGCTTTTCTTACCAATATGAGTGAGAAACGTAAATCTGCATCACCTAGTGCAATCAAGGTGAAAAACTGGTTAAAAACAATCAGTATTGAAGAGAAATTACGCGTAATAATGCGACGTGCAAAAGGTGAACGAATTGTTGATATATGCCGTAATGTTAGACTCGCTCACGGTATCGTACATAAAATTCGTGATAATGTTGACAGAATTAAAGAAAGTGCTAAGCCAGGAACTAAAATATTTGTTTCTGTAGCAAGACTACGACAGTTCTATCCGAATGAACCGTACCAAAACTGTGGATGTGAGTCTTTTGCATTTGTACCGCATTCCAAATAAATAAATACTTGTATAGAAATGTATGTGTACTGTATATAAATGTGTATATAATACATATACAGTACATACATAATCTAAAGATGCGCGTGTCCACTATTGGTATAGTCATACACTATATAGGATGAGATTGTCAATCCCCTAACCCCCAGGAAATACATTGTTTTAAATGGGAATTTTATATTCGATTTGCGCGACGTTTTTCAGGAACGTAACCCTGGCGTAAAACGAGAGTTACCTGTATTACATTGCGTAAAACGAAGTGTCGGTCGCGCTAACATTCTCTCTGGTGTTCCGTTTGATTGTAATAGCTAAGGAAACTGCAGTTAGATAGTCGAGAACACACACGAGCTGCGTATTGTATAGAAATACTGTTTGCAAACTGACAGTGACAAACACAGAGACAATTTGATACGTGCAGGACACATCCGATAAACTTAGTGTGGACTGAAGTAGTAAGTTCTTCACTATATATATATATATATATATATATATATATATATATAAAACAACGAAAACAACTGTAACTACCCATATAATATATACATCATCATAATTATTCATTCATTCATTCATTCATTCATTCATTTCGTACTCTGCCTTACGACAGGTCTATAGCCCCTTCCACAGCGAGTTCTCCACACAGTGCGATCTAATGCTTCCACTTTCAGTTTCCTTTACCTTTTCCTTAAGGTAATCCAGTAGCTGCTTACGTCTTCTTCCTCGTCTTCCCGTCACTTCTATCCTTCCTTCTATCTTTCCTTCAGTAATGTGTTTCAGAAGGCACTTCCTACGCAAGATGGGACCAATCCAGTTAGCCTTCCTTCTTTTTACTGTATGTAGGATATTCCTCTCCCCCTTGACTGTGTAATACTTCTTCATTTCTCACACGATCGGTCCAGCTGATCTTCTCCATCCTTCTCCAGCACCACATTTCAATACTTTCCAGGTATTTCTGATCTACTTTCCGAAGTGTCCCAGTATCAGCACATACAAAGCTACGCCCCAAATGCAGCACGTTACTATTTTCTTCCTTAAATTTAAGTCTAATTTGCTGGCAATACATACGTACGCGCGCGTGTGTGTGTGTGTGTGTGTGTGTGTGTGTGTGTGTGTGTGTGTGTGTGTGTGTGTGTGTGTGTGTGTGTGTAAAGACTATTATCTGGCACGGGAACAGGGTAATTGGGGGGCGGCTTTTGTGAAAGCTGTAAAGAACGTTCGGGCTCCACTAAGTGCGGGGAATTTCTTGATTAGCTGAGAAACTAAGCTAAGTTCTCAGAACTGACTGGGCCCAGTGGAGTTAGTTAGTTAGTTAGTTAGTTAGTTAGTTAGTTCGTACTTTATAATGAATTCTTCCGTAGATGTTTTATACGGCGGCATGATGTTCGCTCGACTTGCGCACTGTCACAAAGCAGCTGTTGCAAATGAAGTCCTAGCCATCTGTTAAGTGAAAATGTGATTTATAAACGAGTCAGGATACAGAGGAATGCCCCACACTAAGACAGTAAACAAACTTGAATGACACTTTGCTTCTTGGAGAACCTCATATAAATATTCCATTTCAGCTACCTAATAATAAAAGGTAAAGGTAAAGGTCACCCTAAAATATGCCATAAAAGCCCAAAGGGGGAGTAGAGGTACAGGTCTACTCTTTCTTTAACCTCGGTGCTAGATGGGGATGGGTTTTACCTCAGGTAATGACCCGGTACCCGTTGTACAGGAGGCTGGGTGGACCCCAGGACAGGTCTGGACAGGTGCGGAAAATGTCGCCCCCATCGGGATTCGATCCCCGGACCGTCCAGCGCGCAGTGAGTCGCTATACTGACTAAGCTATCCAGGGTTAACTTCTAATAAGGAACATTAAATATTAAGGACTTAAAATACATTGTTTCCTCCAAACTAATGTTACGAGAGACGCGCAATTACAAGCGGGGTTAGGGGCTTATACATGTTGTATCTTATTTACCGGTGCTTAACTTTGTTTAACGACGATCTCAATAAGTGAAGCTATTTAGCGTTGAATCATTGGATGATAATGAACTACACAGACTGTGGAAGGTCTGGTCGTGGCACAATGTAAGGTAATTATACCCCCTCGTAGAGAAGTTGCAGAGAAAATAAAAACGCACATTTTATGTTCAATAACGTTTTTCTTCCTAAAATCGTGCCGTTTATGAAATAGCGTCAAAAAATATGGTACAGCCAGACAGGCCACAGATGACAATATAATACGGCGCATGCGCTTCGAATGCTGGGTAACTAACGGTACAGACACACACTCAGAATATGTTATACTTATTGCTTTTCCACGGCGATAATGGTTACGCGAACGCGCCTCGATGTTACGTCATACGAATACTGCTTGTCTTGTTTCTTGATTAAAATACAGTGTCTCCAACCAACCCCTTCAGTTTAACATTACGTTTATGACAAAGCTGTTCTCGACATACGTCATGTTTACTAACGTCGCTGGTGTAGCGGCCACCTTCGACGTAACTTTCGGGACATGACTGCAGTAAAATATGTATAAACCACTGTACTCTAGTCCAGTGTTATACGGTCATGAAATCAAGGGTGATGAAATGGGCAGGCCATGTAGCACGTACGAGAGCTGAGAAATACATGCAAACCTGAATGGAAGAAACCAGCTAGGAGACCTAGACATTAATGGGAGGACAATATTAACCTTTTAAAGCCTAGCGGTAACTTTACGTACCACCAGGCTTAACTTTAGTCAATTCTCCATGGTGCCTACATTGCGTTTACGTGTTTTTTTTTACTTACCTGGGAACAATATGCTACTTTTACCTGACACGTCGTCAAATGATTGGGTCTTTAAACTGAGGTGGAGAGTGTTTACTGCGCGGTACGCACTGAGTCTTTATATTCGACAGAATGCGTTTCGTCTTTAAAGCGTTAAAATACATCTTACAGGAATAAGGTAGAAGTGTGTGGAGTGGTTTCATCCGTATTAACCCTTTAAAGACGAAGCGTGTCTGTTTTATATAAAGACTCAGTGCGTACCGCGCTGTAAACACTCTCCACTTCGGTTATAATAACCAGTCTCTTAATGTTTTATAAGGCAAAAGTTGCTGTTTGTTCTGAGATCCGTACAAAACACATAAACGCAATGTGGGCACCACGTAGAATTTTTTAATGTTAAACCTGGTAGTATGTAAAGTTATCGCTAGGCTTTAAAAGGTTAATATTGGGTAAAGTGTACGGGCTTTTGTGAACAGGGTAATGAACATTCAGATTCTACAAAATGACGGAACATTTTCAAATATGCTCAGCGACTATTGGCTGTTGAACGACTGCTTTCTCAGCCATTAGTGCAAACATTTCGGTGTGTCAGTCAGCAGTAAGGCAGTCTCGGAAGAGTTCATTCACTCTGCCTGGAGTTACACAGATGTCGGTGCTACAAATCTTCCAACTCTATTCGCGGCTGAGTGATGAATGCCCCCCTTGTTCCGGCGAGTTTGTGGTTCCGTCTGCTGGTATACATACATGTCTGCTGCTGCCTGCTCGTGCATCCACCAATTTACACCGACGTCACAACTTTTGCAAGTAATTATTTGACAAAACACGGCAGTATTTACGTCTAATTACTTTCAGGACAAGCAAACGTTTGTTCATTTCGTAAGAAATTTCAGCGTGGATTCACTGGCTCCTCACCAGAAACGTCGTCTCCTTCATCCCACTTCACCATTCAAAGCCCAGTGGTTACTGTGTGTACCGCCAGGTTTAACATTCAGCAATTCTACGTTCTGCCCACACAGTGTGTTTATGTGTTTTGTGTGGATCTCAGAACAAACAACGATTATTTCCCTACACAGCATTAACTGACTGGTTTTTATAACCGAGACGGAGTGTGTTTACTGCGCGGTACGGACTGAATCTTTAACTATCCCCTCTAAAGCCCAGTGGTTACTGTATGTACCGCCAGGTTTAACATTCACAAATTCTACGTTCTGCCCACACAGTGTATTTATGTATTTTGTGTGGATCTCAGAACAAACAGCGATTATTTCCCTACACAACGTTGTTTGGTTTTAAGCCGCTTTCGAAAACTTGCGAAGAGCAAAGATTAGCTTAATGCCTGTCTGTCCGTCCGCGTGGAACAACATGGGTCCCACTGGACGGATTTTCATGAAATTTTGTACTTGAGTATTTTTCAAAAATCTGTCGAGACGATTCAAGTTTCATTAAAATATGATAAGAATAACGGGTACTTTACGTGAAGACATTGGTACATTTATGATACTATCCCGCCGAATTCTCCTTAGAATGAGAAATGTCTCCAGCAAAAGTTGTAGAGAAAATCAAAACACACATTTTATGTTCAATAACCTTTCTTCCGAAAATCGTGTCGTTTATGAGATAATACGTAAAAATATGGTACAGCCGGACAGGCCACAGATGACAATATAATACGGCGCATGCGCTTTGCGTGCTGGGTAACTAAGGCTACAGACACACACACACGCAAAATGTGTAATACTTATTGCTTTTCCAGAGCAACAACGGTTACGCAAACGCGCCTCAATATTGCGTTTACGTACACTGTCTCGTTATAACCGAGAGCGTGTTTACTGCGCGGTACGAACTTAATCTTACATATAATTCAGGTGCAGTAGAGTTTTTACGGGATCAAGATGTTGTGTCAGAAGGCCGTACGAAGAGCAGGTGAAGAGTTTCTAAAGCCTAGCGGTAACTTTACGTACCGCCAGGTTTAACATTAAAAAAATCTACGTGGTGCCCACATTGCGTTTATGTGTTTTGTACGGATCTCAGAACAAACAGCAACTTTTGCCTTATAAAACATTAAGAGACTGGTTTTTATAACCGAAGTGGAGAGTGTTTACAGCGCGGTACGCACTGAGTCCTTATATAAAACAGATACGCTTCGTCTTTAACCTTTTAAAGCCTAGCGGTAACTTTACGTACCGCCAGGTTTAACATTAAAAAATTCTACGTGGTGCCCACATTGCGTTTATGTGTTTTGTACGGATCTCAGAACAAACAGCAACTTTTGCCTTATAAAACATTAAGAGAC
>BLKM01000399.1:11103-23946 GCA_013340265.1 Coptotermes formosanus | reverse complement strand
AGTGCGCTATCAGTACACTATCAGTGCGCTCTCAGCACATCATCAGTGCGCTATCAGCACATCATCAGTGCGCTATCAGTTTACTATCAGCACATCAGTACGTTATCAGTGCTATATCAGCACGGTATCAGTACGCTATCAGCACAGTAACAGTAAATATCCGTGCCTTTGGACGTGTTGATGGAGTAATTCTATTGACATGTACAGTAATTCTATTGACATGTACAGCAATGAAACAGGACGAGTTCCGGCCTGCATTCGTGCGGTTTGTCTGTCTGTCAGTCTCCCGTGGTGGGCTGTTCTGATTACGGCCATGGTTTTTTGGATGCAGGCGGCGGGGAACTGCGCGATCAGACGAGCTACTGTCTTATACTGACGAGAACAGCTTTGACCTTGACATTGTGGGTAGTGTCTTATTAGGAAGCTAACCTTGCAGAGAAAACGTACAGCCCCTCTCAAGAACATACGCCTCTATCACTTCGCGTATCACATTCCACTGGTCGCCATTTGTTGGGTGTTCAGTCCATAACAAGTCTCACGCCAAATTTGTGCACAGAGCAAACGAGGCAGGCCAAAACAGGACAAAACACTATTAACTCGCGCACACAACACACCACTGCACTTCAGCCCAGTATGTTTAACGGGTATACATGAGTTACTGGTGACAAACATCTGACGGTATTAATTGCCAAGTCAAGGCTGAATTTTCGCGATTTCACAGCGCTACACACTACCAGCTTTTCACGGACCCCGCAACATGGCGGGCAGGACGCGGCATGTGGCAACCGGGCAGTGTGGGTGTTCTTACATCAGACTTATCTCGCCCCCAAGATACGATTTCCTGCGCCACAGACAGGCAAAGACCGGCCTCAGAACAGGGATGCTAGACGCTTAGGGCGTGGGAATGTAACGCCATTAGAACGCTGAGGATTCGATGTCCGCCACGTGAAGTCTATGGCGCTGGGACCCACTGACAGAGCAACTGTGACTCTCTGGAAGGGATGACCGAAAAATGCTTAATTTGGAACAAAATCTAGAATGTCTGCAGCCCCACCTCCACGTCCCCCTGCACACATATTCCGTGATGAACAGGAAAACATTCATTTTATAATTACCGAGTCTTCTTCTTCGCCTTCTTCGTCTTCTTATTATTATTATTCTTATTCTTCTTAGGTGGCACTACAGTCCAACGCGAACCTTCGCCTCTCCAGTGGACTTCTCCCAGTCAGCTCTGATTTTTGACCTCTCTTTCCAGTTTTTAATTTTGCATCTATTAATATCTGTTTGTACACAGTTTCACCATCTGTCGTTTGGTCGTCCTCTTAGTCTACTTCCCCGGGAATTATTATTAAATACCTGACTTAATTTTCTTTTATTACCCATTCTACTGACATGACCAATCCAGTTCAACCGACTGATTCTGACACATGAAAGTATATCTAAATCTCCATACAGCTGCATTAATTCCTTATTATATCGCTTCCTACAATTCTCATTTACTTTAATTCCCCCAAACATTCTTCTTAAAACTTTTCTTTCAAAAGCAGTCAGTTCTTTAGTATTGTCTTTATGAATAATGTCCAAGGTCGTGCTCCGTATGTTGCCACTGGATTAGTGCCGCTATTTTCTGGCATTAGCGATTTCATGTTATTACATAACATTAGCATAATATGAAATCACATGTAAGACAAACTCTCCGACGCCTAATTACTTAAGTCTAAATAGCCGTAGGTGTGGGCTAGGGACTGGACAATCTACAGATCGTCTTTCGATTCCCGGGAGTGCCAACAGACTTTTTTCCAACGGTTTCCTTATATTCTCACATTTAGTGTGGGTGATATTGGTTTCATTTGTGTTAGACATCTGTTTTATCTATCAACCCTTTAAAGACGAAGCGTATCTGTTTTATATAAGGACTCAGTGCGTACCGCGCTGTAAACACTCTCCACTTCGGCTATAAAAACCAGTCTCTTAATGCTTTATAAGGCAAAAGTTGCTGTTTGTTCTGAGAGCCACAAAAAACACATAAACGCAATGTGGGCACCACGTAGAATTTTTTAATGTTAAACCTGGCGGTATGTAAAGTTACCGCTAGGCTTTAAAAGGTTAGACAGTGCAGTCCCACACACACCGCAGGTGCGGTCAGACAAGGACGAGGTCTCCACCGGACCCGACATATGCCCGCGACATAACAAGAAAGCAGTTATCAACTAGAATTTAATTGTTTTGTGCTAGCTGGGAAGATAATATAATGTATTTCAATACGCCGATCCCAGTGGCCGCGCTAAGGCGTGGGTCCGCGGCCGTTCGCTTGCTGGGACTGCGGGTTCGAATCCCGCCGGGGGGCATGGATGTATGTCTGTTGTGGGTGTTGTGTGTTGCCAGGTAGAGGTCTCTTCGTCGGGCTGATCACTCGTCCAGAGGAGCCCTACCGAGTGTGGTGTGTGTCTGAGTGTGATCGTGAAGCCTCGATAATGAGGAAGCCCTGGCCCACTGTGGGCTGTCGCGCCATGGGGGAAAAAATATTATCTGTAACTAACAGCACAGCCCTTTCTATGCAACTGAATTTAGAAAAGAAAAGCGGTTGACTCATGTGCATGCTACAAGACCATTCATATAGGACAAGCTCGTATTGAATCATACATATGACAGAGGGCTGTATAGGTAGAATAATTTACTACGAAAAAATAAGACCGCAGATTGTAACAAAAACCTTTTATCCAGCTATTTTATAGGAGACTGGAAGACGCTGCTGTAACGTACGCCAACCACTCTGACGTATTATTCACCACATAAACTTTTAACCTGCATAGCGAACACAGCTGAGTCAAGCTATATACGATAATTACGAATACAACTTTGTATATTTTAACTGTGGCTTAGAAGACTTGGTATATCAACTCCCCGAGGATGGTGCTGTAGCGCCGAAACATGTCGCAGGATTTATATAAACTGTACGACTGTACATATTGTGTGTGCATTTGTTGGTTTAACAATAAAAATGTATAAATAGGCCTAAAAACGTTCTTGGACTACTTTAACCTTGAAGATGGGGCCGATAGGTTGTCCCGAAACGTCGGTATGGAATTGGGACTCTTACGCTGCGTTACATCCCACAGTACAGCAAATCTCATTTACATCGCGGCGGCAGCTCGAAATCGTTTCGTTTCGCAGTCCTTACCTCTTCTGCCTGGTCGAGGTTGTTTATTTTCACTTGATCACACTCAGACACACACCACAGTCGGTAGAACTCCTCTGGACGAGGGATCGGCCTGTCGCAGAGACCTCTACCTGACAACAGACAGCACTCACAACAGAAAAAAAATCCATGCCCCCGGTGGGATTCGAATCCACGATCCCAGCAAGCACTCGGCCGCAGACCCGCGCCTTAGACCGCGCGGCCACTGGGATCGGCTTGGCAGCTTGAAATCACGCGTCAGAAATATAAACGACAATTCAGGTTGCTCTTGGCTTGAACAGTTTCTTTCATCCGTGTCGTACGTCTCTCCCATTATGTAACTTTACGATTCCGTCGTTACTTCGTCTCTGCTTGGATCATTCTTAACGCGGCGTCGAAGAAAGAAGACGGTTACTGGTCAGCATAAACCCGTCGGCTGACTTTCCGAGAGCATAAAGAAATGTATGATGATGTCACCAAAATGTAATAAATGTAGAATGTTTGGCGTGAAACAGAATTACATCACTGCAGTTGCTGTATGGAGCATCCACAGCACTTCCGGCACTTGGGACGCGACGCAAAATGGTCGGACATTTTTGTGTACGTATAGTCAACAGCTGACTGTCGCCGCGTGCTGCTGGCAGCTGGAGCACAGATGTTCGAAAAATAAATATAAAATTTCATGAAAATTCGTTAAGTACTTTCCGCAATTTTGCGAACGTACCTAAAAAGACGGAAGACGCAGACAGAACGACAGGTAGGAGTCATAACAAGGAAGTCGACAACGACAGAAAGGCGTTACACAGAGTCCACAAATCATAATCGAAGCAGCTGACCTTACTGCACGACATTGCGTCACCCACAGGCAGTGCCGTGGGTGTAACTCGCCTTGCAGTTATCGTTCGGCCGCTCGCTTCGTTGCTTGACTGGTGCTTCTCTCGACTGCTTCCTTCAACTGTAATTGAAAGGAAGTGGGGGGGCCAATTGTACCCCGGAACTCTTCTTGCATTTCCTGCTGGTTTCACATCTACCAGTTTCAGTTCTTTCCGCAGAACACGAAAAAGTTGTCTAAGGGAACACCCGCGGGCAGCGTTGTGCATCTGAAGCCTGGAAAATCTTTAGCTAGTATGTCGGGAAGTCCTGCGTGTGTTAAATTCTAAGTGCATTGTCAGACAGCGATCATCATTATCCAATTTATATTTCAATTTACGCTGCTGAGACCCAATTAAATATACTAAAGCTTATTCCTGCGGGGCACGCTACAAGCCGGAAGGTCGCGGGTTCGATTCCCGATGGTGTCACTGGAATTTTTCATTGACACAATCCTTCCGGCCGCACTGTGGCCCTGGGGTCGACTCAGCCTCTAACAGAAATGAGTACCAGGAATATTTTCTGGAGGGTAAAGGCGGCCAGTGTGTAGGGCTGACAACCTTGCCACCTTCATGTGCCGATTGTCATGAAATCTGGGAGCCTCGACCTCAGTGCCTGTCCAGGCCTGTAATGCGACTGCTTCGCCTTTTTACTTATTCTTGCAATGCACTGCACATCTGGCCGATCTTTCAGTATCGCAGTAAAAATGTGATTAACCTTTTAAAGCCTAGTGGTAACTTTACATACCACCAAGTTTAACATTAAAAAATTCTACGTGGTGCCCACATTGCGTTTATGTGTTTTGTACGGATCTCAGAACAAACAGCAACTTTTGCCTTATAAAACATTAAGAGATTGGTTTTTATAACCGAAGTGGAGAGTGTTTACAGCGCGGTACGCACTGAGTCCTTATATAAAACAGATACGCTTCGTCTTTAAAAGGTTAATTGAATAATATACACAGTTGTCGTAAACGAGAACAATAAAATTTTGATGCAGGTATCAATTTAAAGGGGTAGCTCAGTGAGCATAGTGACTAGGCTACGGACTGGACGCAACAGGATTCGATTCCTGGCAGAAGCAAGATATGTCTCTCTCTTCCGAAACGTCCATACGGGCTCTGTGGCCCACCCAGCCCTCCCGCTGAATGGGTACCGGGGCTGTTTGCCGGAGTAAAGCGGCTGAGACATGTGGCTAGCTAACCAGCCACGTCCCTAAGAATGAGTGGAGGTATACCTCCACAACCATTGTACGTCTTCATGGCATGTACAGGAGTAACTTAGCTAATGCAGCGGTGTGAAAACTGTACACTGTAAAGCCCCTCAGCTTAGCAAAGACTTCGTCGAAACTTGGTCCCGTTTATTAACTTTGCGTGCGCGCGCGCGTGTGTGTGTAAGGAACACCTTTATCGGATCTTCATTCTCAAAATTTTAATTTGTGCATAACATTTCGTCCCATTAACTGCACTCTGTTCAAAATCTGACTACACACCGGCGCTGCTACTGGTACCGCGAAAAGCAGACAGAATAAAGTGCGCTGAAGTTAGGTTCCACACCTGCTGTGTCTTCCACCTGAGATACCTGCACATTTAACGTTGCTGTTATGCTTATGTTATGCTTATGCGTTGCTTATGTCGTTATCTGTTTGGATATTTAACGCGTTTTTTTTAGTGGTGAAGGGCCCCGCAGCAGACGCTACGGACGCACTGCAGCCATGAGACTTATTGTGCAACCCTGTGATGAAGATGGCGATGATGATGATTATTTTTTGTCCTTTTCCTAGTAATGGAGCACCGGTGGAATGAAATTGACAGGGGAAAACCTAAGTACTCGGGGAAAAACCTGTCCCAGTGTCACTTTGTCCACCACAAATCCCACATGGACTGACCCGGGATCGAACCCGGACCTCCGCGGTGGGAGGCCGGCGGCTAACCCCCTAAGCCATGGCACGGCCTTATATTTAACTCACAAGGGTGCTGGTGTCGCCCTTCGCTGTTAGTTCGTGTATGGCGAGTGACTCTACGTTATTACTGTGTTTTCCTATATTCTAATATCACACGGCCACCTGCGTGGCGTCTTAAGTCGGCTATGGGGCCCGTAACGATGGGCACATGGGACTATTTTCCATGGGGTGACCGTGGAGGGGAGTTTAACACCCCCCCCTCTAGTGCCGTGGCTAATGGTGCCCCTACTTCTCCGTCCATATTCATGACGTTGCATTTAATTAAATGCGGGTGCAACGAGACCTTTATTGCAGTCACGTGGTACTGCTACACGTTGGTTTATGACTGTAAGTTGCGGTGTTTATGATTCGCTACGTAAAACACCGGTAAACTGCTTCGCTACCTTACCTTACTTTAGCGTGTGCCAAGTGGTGACTGTTGCTGCTATCGGCCTATTCCACTCCCATTTATTGTCGTTTTTACTGTTACGTTGTTCCCAGTACCACTGTCAGGCAATAGCACAAGACTTGTTCATTTGCTACGGTTCCCTACCTGCGACACTAGCACTAAGCATTTTATTATTGGATAGGTGGTAGCATTTGTAGTGTACATAATACGCAACAGATGGCGCAAGAGTCAGTCGGTCGGATTTTGTTTCGAGGATAAGTTGATGTGTAATGTCAACTTCACTGCAAATTTGGTATCGAGGAGAAATACGTACTGTGAGTCGATTTTTATGGGCAAAACATGTTTCCTCTGTCGGAATTCTCCGCCAGTTCATGGAGGTGTACTGTTATGGCGTTAGTGGGCGTGCAGCCTTTCACAAAATGGTGTATAGAGTTCGAGAATGGTGAAAAGGACATACATGATGGCACCGGTCGGCCCAGAACATAAAGGGCGGATGTGACTGCATTTTAACCGTTCTAAGACGAAGTGTATCTGTTTTATATAAGAACTCAGTGCGTACCGCGCTGTAAACACTCTCCACTTCGGTTATAAAACCCAATCTCTTAATGTTTTATAAGGCCAAGGTTGCTGTTTGTTCTGAGATCCGTACAAAACACATAAACGCAATGTGGGCACCACGTAGAATTTTTTAATGTTAAACCTGGTGGTACGTAAAGTTACCGCTAGGCTTTAAAAGGTTAATAATGACTAATACGGTAATATCTCATTCAATGGTGTGAGATATGTCTTACGTATTCCACACAGTAACACGAACTAGGCCTACTGTGGTGGTACTCTACATCAGTCCTACCAACCGCTGTCAACCCAATTATCAATAGCGAGCCTCTGTAGTGTCCAAGGCAGACCAGTTCAGTATTGGTGTTCCCACGCGTTCCGCCCATCTGAATTCTCAGCGCCGTTCACATAAATGGTCAGGGCTCTGTACCCACATACTTCGTAAACTGGATCACCAGAAGCCACACATTCAGATGTAACAACCTCTCGCACGGTAACTGTCACCTGTGGCCCGTCCGGCTGTACCATATTTTTCCATATTATCTCATAAACGGCGCGATTTTCGGGAAAAAGTCACTCAACATAAAATGTGTGTTTTGATTTGCTCTACATCATTTGTCTGAAACATTTCTCATTCCAAGAACAATTCAGCGAGATATTATCATAAATATACATAGGTCTTCCTGTAAAGTGCCCGTTATTCGTCAGATTTTAATGTAACTTGAATTTTCTCCACAGATTTTTGAAAAATACTCAAACATTAAACTTAATGAAAATCCGTCCAGCGGGGGCCGAGATGTTGCATAATGACGGACAGACAGACATGACGACGCTACTAGTCGTTCTTAGCAGTTATGCGAACGCGCCTAAAATGGTCTTCCATAAAAAGGGTAATGAAAGAATGTACGTATGAAAAAGGTTGCCTTTTATGAAGTTCTATGTTCCATTTACGGGACACGCGGTGGCGCAGTTGGTTGAGGCACTGCACTACAACCCGGAAGGTCGCAGGTTCGATTCCCGATGGTGTCACTGGAATTTTTCGTCGACATAGTCCTTCCGGTCGCACTATGGTCCTGGCGTCGACTCAACCTCTTAACAGAAATGAGTACCAGGAATATTTCCTGGGGGGGGGGGGGGGTAAAGGCGGCCAGTGCGTAGGGCTGACAACCTTACCACCTTCATGTGCCGATTGTCTAGAAATCTGGGAACTTCATCCTCCTGGAACTCTAACGGCCCGTCCAGGCCTGTAATGGAATTGATTTACCTTGTCCCTTTAAGGGAACATCCGAATTTGGCAGTTTTTCTCCTAAAAGGCCCTTCGACTACCAAAACTGGCAAACCACTGAAAGGTTGAATAACGAACGCCATTTTCACCAAACGACTGTGACGTCTGCCGATTACGAAGTGCAATATCAGCGTCTCTCGCAGCTGCTGGTTTCTGCTCGGTCTCACGCACACATTTTACATGCTGTGATTTGATACTGCCAAGAGACGCTGACTTTGCCGATCCATACAGTGTCTCATCCTCTCTTCTACCGTTTCGCCACCTTCTGTTCAATGCTTCTGTAACAGGCGTGTTTTTAATCCATGTTTCCCATTTTTTAATCTTACAGTATGAAGATTTGTATGCTGCTGCCTTTATGCCCTTGTATACGTTCGCTTCAAAACATTACCCCACGCAGCCAAACCACAGTAACTTTGCTTTTGATTTACGTTTGCGGTCTGCGTCTTACACAATCATGACGTTATATCAGGGAAAAACCCGATAATTTAGCGGACAGTTTGTGGGGGTAAACAGTCGTGTATGTCGGCCGGGATAGCTCAGTCGGTATAGCAACTTGCTACTGGCTGGACGGTCCGGGGATCGAATCCCAGTGGAGGCGAGATTTTCCGCGTCGTCCACACCGGCCTTGGGGCCCACTCAGCCTCGTGTATAATAGATACCGGGTCTTTTCTGGGGGTAAAGCGGCCGGGGCGTGGTGTTGACCACCCACCACCCCCTTCTAGCGCAGAGGCTGCAAATGGGTTGGGGCTGTGTCTCAATCTACCCCTTCTGTCTGCATAGGCATGTCATGGGGTGACCTTTACCTTTAAACAGTCGTGTATAAGGTATGGCTTATATCACACTGTGCGTCATTCCTACGCTGTTTCCGCCCAAACACGTAATGTTCGTGTACAGGTGGCAAGTGTATGTCCGAAAATGCAGTGCCGGAATTAGCACAGACGGGTCCCCATTTCGATCCTTGTGGCGGGCCCCTAAAATTTATCGTGCAGAGCAAAAAAGAACCAACGTTTTGGTGTATTAACGTAAGTTAGGAGGATAATTTAAAATGGTTCATATTTTATAATTTTTAAAAATTAACGCGGAGCCCCTCTAAGCGCGGGGGCCCGCTTGCCTCAGACCGGCCCAGTGAAAATATGCCACCTGAAGGAGCGAGGTATGACTGCTTGCACTGTTGTGAGCAAGAAAATTGTAACAGACCTCAAGGTACGAGTGGGTTTAAGGGAGGCAAGACATGGCGAAGTATCTCTGATGTGTATTTGAGCTTTCTACATCGTCACTCAGCATACAAACACGTCGTCTGCTTTCGAAACGTCAGGTGAAGAATGCGTAACGATCTCAAAGAACCAAACACCTACAAATTCATGTCAGAGAAAAAGTAATCCAGACCTCTAAATATAAAAATGGCGATTACAAAGCTCCATGCATAATTGCAATAAAATGAAATGAATTTTCCCTTATTAACCTTTTAAAGCCTAGCGGTAACTTTTACGTACCACCAGGTTTAACATTAAAAAATTCTACGTGGTGCCCACATTGCGTTTATGTGTTTTGTACGGATCTCAGAACAAACAGCAACTTTTGCCTTATAAAACATTAAGAGATTGGTTTTTATAACCGAAGTGGAGAGTGTTTACAGCGCGGTACGCACTGAATCCTTATATAAAACAGATACGCTTCGTCTTTAAAGGGTTAAAAATTAAGATCACAGGACCTGAGGAAGCAATAAAAGAGAACTTTTTCCAATAAATGGCGAAGATGATGGTATGAGGAAGACCAGATTCCACTAACAAATGTCAACGGCCATTTTGTAACTGTTGAAACGTAATGAAATATAGCCACACAGCAGAGACCAACGAGAGTGTCTTGTATCAGGAGACGAGAGCGTACCAGAGAGCTCTGTGACGGGGCAACTCACATAAAACACGACTTCCACGAATCTCCGAGCACATCATGCAAATGGGGACATTGAACGCGGCGTAACCCCGCTGGTTCTGTCGGCTATGAGAAAAGCAAAACACATCACAGCCTAGACATGCTCGCTCCAGGCGTTCGCTCGACGCGCGCATGAATAAACCGCTGATTTATACAGGGTGTTGCACGAAACATATGACTGTGTTATTACGTGAGTCATTTTCAGTAAATAATGTTCTTTCATTACATATCTGATTACTAACCGTTACATTGCTATTTAGGGGCTGCGGTGGCGCAGTTGGTTGAGGCACTGCGCTACAAACCGGAAAGTCGCGGGTTCGATTCCCGATGGTGTCATTGGAATTTTTCATTGACATAATCCTTTCGGCCGCACTATGGCCCTGGGGTCGACTCAGCCTCTAACAGAAATGAGTACCAGGAATATTTCCCGGAGGGGTAAACGTGGCCGGTACGTAGGGCTGACATCCTTACCGCCTTCAAATGTCTAGAAATCTGGCAGCCTCAACCTCCTGGAACCCTGAGGGCCTGTCCAGGCCTGTAATGGGACTGCTTTTACAGTGCTATTTAACCTTTTAAAGACGAAGCTTGTCTGTTTTATACAAGGACTCAGTGCGTACCGCGCTGTAAACACTCTCCACTTCGCTTATAAAAACCGATCTCTTAATGTTTTATAAAGCAAAAGTTGCTGTTTATTCTGAGATCCGTACAAAACACATAAACGCAATGTGGGCACCACGTAGAATTTTTTAATGTTAAAACCTGGTGGTACGTAAAGTTACCGCTAGGCTTTAAAAGGTTAATGTAACATGACACTGAAGCATAACGTACCTTATAAACTGTCATATATAGCTACTCGCCCACTTCCAGCTCTAAGAAACACCTCGTGCCCGTCTCGACTCCTGTACGGTGTTTCTAAATACACACGCAATTCAGTTAACAACCTGTCTTCTGCGTGTCTGCTCCATGTCAGCCGACAAGTAACATAATACCTTAATCTCAATTACCGTAATTGCTGGATCTGTCGTTGCGGTTCACACACATGGCCTGTGATGCCACCGGATCTCACGCCCTTTTGAATAATTCTTGTGGGGGCCCACATGAAGGGCATGTTCTACCAGCAAATACCGCAAGCAAAGAAGAACTACTGGAGTCAATAACGGCGTCTACTGACCGTATAGGTGAAATGAAAAAATTATCAGGAAGGTAGTAAGTTCTGGATTCATGTCTGTATTTTGCCGTACTATCACAAAATTCTGTTTTAGGCTGTACATATCGTAACATCATCAACTACAGCCATGTACGTACATAACAATCCTGGTAGCGGTGTAATGGCTGGGACGTATGTTCCTATAGCATTTTTAATCAAAAGGATTAATGTAAATAACATGAAAAATTATGGCATATGTTTCGCGGAACACCCTGTATAAATCGCGGATATCGGACCGAGTGGCACAGAATCCGAAGACGAAAGCTAAGTGTGAGAACTGCTGCAGTGCAAATATGGTTTGATTCACACGACTCTACGCAACGAACGAAGTTAACTTCTGGCAACACCGACACATAACAACACCTGCTACTGGACAGCATTCTGAGACATTTCCACCCTATCAACCTATTCCGTCTGCGATCCGTCTTGACTCTTACATCAAGTGGTCACTGTCTGTACCGCCAGGTTTAACATTCACAAATTCTACGTTCAGCCAACACAGTGTGTTTATGTGTTTTGTGTGGATCTCAGAACAAACAGCGATTATTTCCCTATACAGCATTAACTGATTCTTTTCTTTTTGCGCGTTCGCACAGTGGCGAAAAAAGACTACTAACTTCGCCATGTATGTCCGTCTGTATCAGTGCCGCTTCCACCAAGAGTACTTCCGTGAAATTTCATATTGGGGATTTGCATGAAAATCTGTCAAGAAAAATCCAAACCTGGCTCCAATCGGGTAAAAACATCGGGCACTTTACATGAACACCTAAATACGTTGTTGTTGTTGCCAGCAACATCAATTCGCCATAAAAGAGCAGGAGGTACAAATATTACACGAACGCCTAACAGTTTTACGTTCTATGTACAGCGCGTATCTGGTTATAAACCAGTGTTTTCTGCGCGGTACGTACTAGATATTTCAGTATAGGCCTCAAATTCTTGTTAGCTTTACTCTTTAACGTTGGCTGAGGCAGTTACTTAGCGGCCTCTCACCACGGCGGCCTGGGTTCGATCACAGGATCGTCGATATGAATTTATAGTGGACAAAGGGCACTGGAACAGGGTTTTCCTCGGACGCTTCTGTTTTCCCCTGTCAGTATCATTCCACAATTGCTTCATACGCATTCATTCATCTACCACCGACGCTGTATAATGTTTTTCTCCCAGCACTCCAATTTCCCCTGTCAGTATCATTCCACAAATGCTCCATACTCACTCATTCATCTACCACCGATGCTGTATAATGTTCTTCTCCCAGTACTCCAGTTTCCCCTGTCAGTATCATTCCACAAATGTTCCATACTCATTCATTCATCTACCACAGACGCTGTATAAGGTTTTTCTCCCAGTACTCCAATTTCCCCTGTCAGTATCATTCCACCAATGCTCCATACTCATTCATTCGTCTACCACCGACGCTGTATAAGGTTTTTCTCCCAGTACTTCAGTTTCCCCTGTCAGTATCA